>JANAVB010033616.1:7868062-8134898 GCA_029216955.1 Iris pallida
ATGTATGTGATTGTCCTATTAGCATAGCTGGGAGAGTGTATAGGATCCAGCTCCTCATAATTCTACTTCCAGGATTCGATGTAGTCCTCAGGACGGATTGATTGAGTAAGCATTATACCTTTATAGACTGCCATCAGGGGAAGGTTATATTCAGGCCATCAGGAAAGTTACAATTTGAGGTCATCTAGAGTCTTACAGAGAGATCAGAGGGAGTCAACTTCGGAGCAGTTGTGGAAGAAAAGCCTCTACCGTACCCCACCATAGCAGAGTTCCTAGATGTTTTTTCCAAGGATTTGTCGGAAATGCCACCAGACGGGGATATCAAGTTCAGTATTGATTTAGTTCCTGGACCAGCATTAGTGTCCCAGAATTGCTATAGAGTCAATCCTAAGGAGGCACAGGAGATGAAGGCTCGTATTGACGAGTTGGAAGGGAAGGGTTTCATTCGATCGAATGCTTCGTCATGGGGAGCACCGGTACTATTTATGTCGAAGAATAATGGGACCGTCAGAATGTGCATAGACTATATAGAGCCTTCAACAATATCACCATCAAGAACAAATATTCTTTGCCTAGGATTGACAAGCTCTTTGATCAGTTGAGTGGAGCCAAGGTTTTATCTAAGATAGACCTTCGATCCGGGTATCACCAAGTAAAAGTCCGGGTGCAGGATACCCCTAAGACTGCTTTCAATACCTGGTATGGACAGTATGAGTTTCTAGTCATGCCATTTGGACTCACTAATGCCCCTACAGTGTTTATGAACCTTATGAATAAGGTTTTCCACCAGTACTTGGACAAGTTCGTGTTGGTGTTCATTGATGATACTTGATATATTCGAAGACTCTGGAAAAGCACGAGGAACATTTGAGGATAGTGCTAGAGACTTTGAGGAAGGAGAAACTATATGGAAAACTCTCGAAGTACGAGTTCTTCCTAGACAGAGTAGAGTTCTTGGGGCATGTAGTGACTGGGGAAGGCATTGCAGTACATCCTAAGAAGATTGAGGCGGTAAAGTCATGGTTACTCCTAGTTCAGTTGCGGAGATCAAGAGTTTCTTGGGTCTAGCGGGATACTACAGAAAGTTTATATAGGACTTTTCCAATATGCAGAACCCATGACTAGTCTCACCAGGAAAGATGAGGAATTTGTATGTACAGAGGCATGCCAGGTAACTTTTGAAGAATTGAAGAACAGATTGACTTCGGCTCCTATTCTAGCTTTTCCATCATGATCAGGAGGATTTGCCATTTATATTGATGCTTCACAGAAAGGATTGGGTTGTGTACTAGAGCAGAACAAGAGGATGATAGCTTATGCATCAAGGCAGTTGAGACCTCATGAGAAGAACTATCTCACCTATGACCTAGAACTTGCAGCTGTCATCTTTGCCTTAAAGCTTTGGGAGAAATATCTTTACAGGAAGAGAGTGGAGATATTCATTGACCATAAAAGTCTGAAGTATGTCTTCACATAGAATGAACCGAATATGAGACAAAGGAGATGGTTAGAATTGATGAAGGACTATCGATCTTCAATATCATCCAGAAAGGCTAATATGGTAGCAGATGCACTTAACCGATATCCAGTGGCGATATTTCTGACCATGGACAGACATCTTCTTGAGGACTTAGAGAGCTTGGGGATAGAGGTTATCATCCCAGGGATCGAGGGACAGCTGATGAGCATGTAGATTCAGTCCGGGTTGATGGAGAAGATCAAGGAGATCCAGTTTCTTGATGAGGGTCTACATTACATCAGAGAGCGAGTTTGAACAGGACTATTGGATGATTTTGTTATAGCTGACGATGGTACCCTGAGTCACAGTACTAGGTTGTATGTGCCAAACGGGAGCTTGAGAGAGGAGATCATGCAGAAAGCCCACCAGTCTCAGTACTCGATGCATCCGAGGGCTATGAAGATGTTTAAAGATCTCAGAGAGTATGTCTGGTGGTATGGAATAAAGAGGGAGGTAGCAAGGTTCGTCTCCCGATGTCTAGTTTGTCAGCAGGTGAAGGCAGAGCGTCAGAGACCAGGAGGATTATTACAGCCATTGTCCATTCCTGAGTGGAAGTGGGATCATATCACCATGGATTTCGTCTCGGGATTACCATGATCGTTGAATGGGAAGGATGCCATATGAGTGATGGTGGACAGATTGACCAAGTCAGCGTACTTTATTCCTTTAAAAGTGGGACTGACTACGGAGAAGCTAGCAGATTTGTACATGAGACAGATTGTGAGGATTCATGAGGTACCAGTCAGCATCATCTCAGATCGAGACATCAGATTCACTTCCTACTTTTGGAAGAGCTTGCAGAAGAGCCTGGGAAGCAGCTCAAATTTAGTACTACTTATCATCCCCAGACTGATGAGCAGTCAGAGAGGACCATACAGACACTGGAGGATATGTTGAGGACTTGTTCTTTAGGCTTTGGAGGATCTGGGGAGGATCATCTGCACTTAGTGGAGTTTGCCTACAACAACAGTTATCAAGCTAGCAATTGCATGATCTTTTGAGGTATTATATGGTCGTCGATGTCGTATACTATTATCATGGGATAATGTTGGAGAGAGACCACTATTGGGACCTAATATGGTCATGGAGACTGCAGACAAAGTCAGACAGATTCGAGATCACCTGAAGGTAGCACAGGACAGACAGAAGCACTAGGTAGATAGCAGTCGAAGACCCCTAGAGTTCGCAGTTGGAGATCTTGTATTCCTATGGATTTCACCGACCCGGAGAGTTATCAGATTTGGTAGAGGAGGGAAGTTGAGTCCAAGATTTTTTGAACCCATTAAGATATTGAGCAGGGTAGGGCCAGTTGCTTACAAATTAGCTTTGCCGCCTAACCTAGAGGGAGTACATAATGTATTCCATGTTTTCCAGCTTCGGAGGTATATAGCAGACCCTAGCCATGTGGTAGATCACTCAGAGCTTGAGATAGGCCCCAGTCTCACTTACTCAGAGTAGCTGGTGGAGATACTTGCCCGCAGGAAGACTAGGTTACGCCATCAGACGATTCCACTGGTTCGAGTTGCTTGGAGGTACCACTCTCCTGGGGAGTCTACCAGGGAGAGAGAGGATGATGAGGGAGAAATACCCTATCTTTTTGAGATGTGATACTCACTCTCTCCTGAAATTTCGAGGACAAATTTTTTTCAAGGAGGGTAGATTTGTAACTTCACTTTTACAGAAATAGAAGAATTGGTTATTTTCTACTCTATTATGATTAATTCTATATATATTTAAATTCTTTTATGAATTTCCACCTATTAATTTTGATATATTGAGTGGATTATTGGTTAACCATATATGACTTTCCTAGCTTTAAACCAGCCCAACAATTATAAACCAAACCTTATTATAACCCCAATGCTAGCATTCTGATAAACCCAAACCACAAAATATTTGAGTCCTACATTTAGCTACCGGGTCTGTAACCAACAACCATTGTGGGATCCTACCCGTTAAGACCAATTGATCAATTAGACTTTCACTCTCAGATCTGAAATTTCTTCTTCTTCAATGCTTGCTTGTGCAGATCAAAGCACAGATGGCCAGCCAATTGTTAGTAGATTGCCAGCCAATTGAGACGTAGGTAGCTACACTCTTGGCACAGGTATGTGGATATAAAATCTACTAATTTTGGACTCAGGAAGACGTAGGTAGCTACACTCTTGACGTAGGTACCCTAAGACACGCTCTCTGTCTGGAGATGTCACTAAACCCTAGCTTTGTCATCAGTTGGCTCTGGGATTGGTGGGAAGGAGCATGCATTGGTTGGTTAAGCTTGGGTTGTTCGAACTGTCCCTCTGTTTAAATAGAGGACCGTTGGATTAGTTAGGGCTGACTAGCTTATATGGGTGTAGGATTTAGGACAGTTATAACATTTGAAATACTGTGCACTAAGATTTAGTGAAATAATTGATATAGTAGCCATTAGCTTTGAAAGTGCAGGAGTTAGGACTCTGGGTTCAGTTAGATTTTCAAATCTAATTTGGGTTTGCCGAGTTAAGAGTTATGTGGGTGGTACAGTAGACTACAATTGAGCAAGTCAATTGTATTAAGGAATATTGGGCATCTAAGCATTGGTCCTTGTGGTTATAGAGTGATCTGTTGGGCCGGGACAGCAAGTAGGCCCAACTATTGGATTTTAATCCTATGATAACAGGGAGTATATGGATTGCTAGGAGTTTCATTATTAAGGGTGAGGATTGATAGTGATAATTATTGGATTTAAGACTAGTTAGGAAGTAGAGATTTTTGAAATATTTCGAAAACCTATTCTCCTATTTATAGGTGATCTAGAGACATTGCCAAATCTCGAGAAAAAGGCAAGTACATGTACTCGATTTTACTACCATTGCATGCATGAGCACACATACTTGTCATCATGTTACTTGTTTCACTTGCTTTACCTACTTGCTTGCATTATTTCTCGTGTCGGGTAGGGGACATTGTAAAACATGTTAATAGACTAATATTTGACAACTCGTGCCTGATAGCATATTTTATATGCCTGATGTCCATTACATGCGTGACTGATAGCATTGTCGTCAGACAAGCCTAGTTATTGCGTGACTGATAGCATTGTCATTAGACATGCCTGATTTACATGACTGATAGCATATTATTAATTTAATATGCCTGATACATATTAGTCCCCACATGTTGACGATGTCCAATGACACATGTCCTATAATCCCCCAAAAATTTGGAGGATTTTTTTGTTTTATTTTATTTAGTTGGTTCTTAAAATAAATTTGGTGAATTATATTGTTATTATAAATATAGTATTAATCATGCCTAATTATTGTTATGCACGCTGGCTAGACAATACGACACGGCTAGTGCGGTCAAGCGCCTTGACTAGCATATTAGCTATGGGTGCTACTAGATTTATTATATTTAGACATTTAGGGGTTTAAGTTTATCAAATCATATCCTGACTATCTTTTAATGAGTTAATATTTATTTATTTATCTATTTAGTTATGCAATTAGTTTTTATTTGAAAGGATTGTAAAAAAAAGTAATTTTTCTGGTAAGAAATGGTAAACTGGGTAGTCACCCAAATTTAGTATTATTATTTTATTGTTAATATTATTATTAGTTTTTAGAAATTTTTAATAATATTTTATGGTATTCTATTTCTTAAGTAGTCAGTAAATATTATATAATTTTCCTTATAAATTAAAGGCTAGCAGTACATATATTTTGTATTGCTTACCAAATATTTCCTAAATTTATCTTATAAGGTTATTAAGTTTTAGAATTTTAAGAAAATTAATTATCATATATTTAGTATTTTTCCTCCTTTATAAATAATTAGTAAATATTTATATGGTAAATTCTATATTCGAAAACTAGTAGGTAAATATTCATTTTTAACTATACTGATTATAATTTATGATATTATAAATTTCTCCATAAAGTAATAATTATTTAGTTTTAGGATATAGAAATTAATTAGAATTTTTTACATATTATCCTAGATAGCACATATATATATATATATATATATATATATATATATATATATATATATATATATATATATATATATATATATATATATTGTTGAGATATTATATTTTTATTAGAAATTTTTATTATTGAAAATTTTTAATGTTATCAGTATATAGATATATGTATACAAGTTTTGAGAAGTAAAATATATATATATATATATATATATATATATATATATATATATATATATATTTTTGAGAAGTAAAATATATATATATATATATATATATATATATATATATATATATATATATATATATATATATATATATATATATATAATAAAATACAGCCAAAGTCAGATTCTCGTGAGATTTTACAAAATCTCGCGAGAGGCCACCCCGCTTAAACCCACGACCCCCACCTAAATTGCCTAACCCAACCCAAAGAACTCTGTTATATATATACTTCTTAGAACAGAAACACCAATACTCCGTAAGAAAACCCTAATCTCGACTACGGCCAACATCCCCAACCTACCCACGCCCTGCTCCAACCAAGGCCGCGCTACCATTGAGACCACCGGGCCGCACCGCCGGCCGTCGAACAGGAGCAGCAACAGCCGCAACAAGCTCTGTAGCAGCAGCAGCAGCAACAGCGGAGTACCCCCCTTCGCGATGCTAGACCGCCTTCCACAGTTCATCGATTTCTGAACCAACAGCTCGGGTATGCTCACGACATAACCCCCTTCCATCCCCTTCAAACATATTAATTCCTAGTGCAATAAATTTTTGTAGAAAGTGAACCAAAATATCGAGATAAATCTGTTTAATTAGAACAGAAAACTCGACACGGAGGCATAACTTGGAAGGCCGATTTTGGTCAAACCATCGACCAAATTAGAAAACCACTTGAACAACATTGTATACAACATATACAAGATTAAAACCCCTTTGGTTGTTCCTAAATTCATTCAACGTATGCCAGTTATTCGATGTTAAAAATCAAGAAAAAATAACTTGTAAAACTGTAAAAAAATTGAGGAAACTATCTGATATGGCGTGCGCCCCGACAAATCGGGCAACGTGGTCACGCACTATACGTATCGAAAGACGCGTATGGATGTTGCCGACGTGTGGGAACTGACGGAACTTGATTTCGTTGCGCGTGCACGACGAATTTCGTACGTATCCGTCATGATACCTCCGTATCGACCTTTTGTAAACTTGGCCATAACTTCGTGTACGTTCGTCGTATCGAAACGAAACTTGTGCCAACAGGACAGTATCAAAACTATGGTCATGTTCGCGAAGTTTGGTCCGATCCTGATAAGGTCGATCGAAACGCCTATTAGGCGGGCCCGCGACCCGATCCAACGGGCAAAATTGTACACAGCCCGTCGGAATCCAACTTTGGACATACAGTTGGGTTCGTCTCATCAAACTGGACCTATAGACATGTAGTTTGACGACTTTAGAGACCGTAGGTACTGGCACACTTTTCGATGCAAAATGGGTCCAACGACGGACATTATTTTGACCCAAAATTATGATTTTGCCCCTATGTCCAGAATTGGACTTATGTGTAGTCTATCCTTGCTATTTTCTTTATTCTGGAAACGTTCGTGATGTTTGTTGCAGCATCCAGAGTCATTTGTGGGATCTGACTTTTTATAGCGACCGATTCTGATCACTGGACTTGCTATTTCTGCGCATCACCCTCAGGCAAGATACCTTGCCATCTACTATCTATGTACTTTATCTCATATATTGCATACGTTTATTTCTTATTTATTTACTGTAATATAAACTGTGCTAAATAGACTTATATTTATGTAATTCTACTTATTTATATTTCCTGTTTCTTGCACTATTTATATGCCCATTAAACCTAGATTAGAGAGACTACCTGCATTCATTGGCCTTGACACATGTTTTCCATGCGTCACGAGTCGCATATAGGTCTCGTACTTGCGTGGTCGACTGGCCACCGATACGTAAGGACGTTCGTTAGGTTATAACTACTATTAGAATTGCATGTAGAAGACTACTAGTTATTAGAGTTAGAGCATTTGGACGGGAAGAATACAAGAGGACGTTGACCTCCTCCCTATCTATCGTAGACTCGCTTGACACTGAGGAATGATAAATAGACTATATACTATAGACTCGCTCGATACTGAGGATTGGTATATAGTGTTTAGAGTCGCTACTGAGTATTGTATTGTATTGTTTTCCTTGACTTGACTTGGAGGTTATGCGACCATGCACTATTCTCGATTACATTACACTTAGAGTGGTTAGATGACCCTTATTCGTTAGATATGAGTACTTTTGGTTTGGATACTTATATCTGATCGTGGCTTGGAACAGTAACTTGTTGCGGACTAGTTTGCCACACCTTATCCTTGTTTGGTTGTAGTGTGGTTCACTGCCCCGATGAGAAGGTACTGAACCTTGTTGTGGTCCGGATACCATATTGGATTCATGGCATGGGAAGATACTCCATCGTGCATTAGGGTGTCATCTCCTGTCCTTGTTTGGTTGAAGGGATGGTACGTTAATTCAATGGTAGAGTATTGGACCATGTTATAATCCAATCGACTTATTTATTGAGCAGTTTATATTCAGTTTTATGGTATGATATTATGTATCTTGTTACGTCCCTCTGAGGACCTGGTGATCTCTCCACGTGTGTGCTCTTGTCTTTTCGCAGGTGTTCTAACTAAGGTCGTGATCATCTCTATTCCTTCAAAGATGATTGCTCTTGGATCATCTCTTACTTCGCTCGCCAAACTCTTTCTTTTATTATGTATTTCTTTTCAAAGTCGGTAGTGGATTTGTCTTCGCCCAACATCTTGTACAAGGACAATTCTTAGTTGATTATATGATATCTTTTATTCTTTCATTTTATGGATGAGATTAGTTAGCCTTGGTTTTACTGCATTTACAACTTATGTATATATACGAGGATTCCATATATTAGGATATACTTCGTATGTATACAGCTGGCATGTCTACGTATTTAGTCCTAAGTATTTTGGGACTGAGGTGTTACATGTTTTTGTGGTGGCCCATGCAGGTCAAGATAAATTGTTTGGTTACTTCACCGTACCAAGCAAGCATGCGTATAGGATTAGAGTCTAGGATCTCATCCATATACTTGACCTCCTTCCTCGATTCTATTTTTGAACTCTCGCTTAACTCCTTGATTGCATCATGCTTGATTCCTTCTATCATAATGTTTATCCCTTCCTTCGTGCTTGGTAAAAGTTATAAAGGTGACCCGTACTAGGTAGACGTATTCTATTGTCCCATCATACTATTAGTTTAACCTTTATAAGTTGGGTAGAATGCCTTACGAGCTAACATTCCCTTTGACCTCAACCAAGGCCTTAGACAAGAAGACGGTAGGATGACTGTATAAGCACAACCACCGGATGAGTTATAGAGTTTCTTTGAAGAACTTGAACTATTTATATCTTCTTTCATCATTATCTCGCGTACTTATGTTTTTGGACTACATTGACTAATACTGCTATTATAGCCTAGTTTTGTAAGCTCATTCTTTCATCGAGCTTATCCAAGATATATGTTAGCTGGGCATGTCCACTAACATATTGTCTAATCAGAACCGGTGCATGATGGTCTGATCAACCTAATGCACTTGGTTCGCTCTCCGTATGATTACTCTATGTGAATTGAGACATAGTTCAACTCGTCCTTTAGGATTTCATCCGCAACGGTCTTGACAACTCCCTTTTGAACTATTAATATGTCCTTGAAACCCATATTTACAATTCGATCCCATCTCCCTCGAACTCTTATTGTTTTCGTCACCTCCTTCGAAAAACATATGCTCATAGACACGAAGTATTTTCCTATGACCATGAAGGCTATATAGACACAATAGTTTCCACCTATTCAAAATCGGAGAACTAACTCGAAACTCAAATCATATCTACTATATTACATTATCTATTATGTCATTTAGTATTCTCTTATAATCAAGAGTTGAGGTACAATATCATGGCTTTGAAATTTTTCCTAGCCTCTTTAAACCTAAAACCATGTCTTAATTCTATAGAGTATAGATTGTGTAAATTTCGGGATTTACTAGTATTACCGATTGATTAGGATAAGTTTGATTTATATTAGGATGATAGATTAGTACCTCATGAACTCCAACTTTCTATCTAGATCATTTTGTGTCCTAGACCGTGACATTGGTATTCGGAGCACGAGACCAATTGTTACCCTCCAATAAATTCCATATACAAGACCTAGAGAGTCCACCTTCATTTAGGTATATCATGTCCCACTCAAACACGTTCCCTTGTACTCTATTTTTATAATACGACTTTCAGGTCAAAAAGACTAGCCATAACCCTTACCATGATACCGATATACTTTTTGACCTCAATTAGAGATCCAACCTCGACTCAAATCTTTCGACCCAATATATGATGGTAATCTACTCGAAGCCTACTACACACATGCCACTAGTGTGTCACTCAATTGAGTTCCCGTGTGCTACTTATACACAAGAGTCACGGAAGGTACATCTCCAAGACTTACAGAACCTACTTGACCAACCCGGCTAGCAATTAGCCCAACCACTTGAGTTGAAACCTATTCTATGATGCCCTAACCTAATATGAATGGTTTAGATAGATTTTGGGATCTCGTCCGACCAATGAAGATTAAAAATTCAAGACTTAAATTATCAAAAGATTGGTTCCAACGGGACTAATAAATTATTGGTTTATAATGTCTATTTTATCCATATTAATTTGGTACCTCTGTAATGACATTGATATTTGGAGCATGACACTAGCCTTTTCCTTCTAACAAATTCCACCCTCATGAACTAGATGAGCCTCTCTACACACATGACATACACGTTCCATACAAACGCACCTACACGTTCCACACAAACGTACCATCTGGCGCTCTATTTCAATTACACCGCATGTATGACACATTTTTCCTTTATAACAAACCACCGATGTCCATTTTCGTCCATTTGATTTTAACCAAGCAATTTTGACCCATTCTCTCAAACAAACTGAATACCCATGACCATACAAGACTAATAATACCCTATCTTGTAGAAGATACTGCCAATTTGAAATTGTGGTATAACTACCACCTCCATGTTTTCGGAAACTGATTTATGATTTGATATAGTTGCCTTTGTATCCAGCCTCATTATGCTATTATAATTTGTTATATTAAGTTTTATTTTAATTTCGAGGACAAAAATTTTATAAGTTGGGTAAGATGTAATCCCCCAAAAATTTGGAGGATTTTTTTGTTTTATTTTATTTAATTGGTTCTTAAAAAAATTTATGAATTATTTTGTTATGATAAATATAGTATTAGTCATGCCTAATTATTGTTATGCAAGCTGGCTAGACAATACGATATGGCTAGTGCGGTCAAGCGCCTTGACTAGCATATTAGCTATGGGTGCAACTAGATTTATTACATTTGGACATTTAGGGGTTTAAGTTTATCAAATCATATCCTGGCTATCTTTTAATGAGTTAATATTTATTTATTTATCTATTTAGTTATGCAATTAGTTTTTATTTGAAAGGATTGTAAAAAAAAGTAATTTTTCTGGTAACAAAATGGTAAATTGGGTAGTCACCCAAATTTAGTATTATTATTTTATTGTTAATAGTATTATTAGTTTTTATAAATATTTAGAAATTTTTAATAATATTTTATGGTATTTTATTTCTTAAGTAGTCAGTAAATATTATATGATTTTCCTTATAAATCAAAGGCTAGCAGTACATATATTTTGTATTGCTTACCAAATATTTCCTAAATATATCTTATAAGGTTATTAAGTTTTAGAATGTTAAGAAATTTTATTATCATATATTTTGGTATTTTTCCTCCTTTATAAATAATTAGTAAATATTTATATGATAAATTTTATATTCGAAAACTAGTAGTTAAATATTCATTTTTAACTATACTGATTATAATTTATGATATTATAAATTTCTCCGTAAAGTAATAATTATTTAGTTTTAGGATATAGAAATTAATTAGATTTTTTTTATACATATTATCCTAGATAGCATATATATATTGTTGCGATATTATATTTTTATTAGAAATTTTTATTATTGAAATTTTTTAATGTTATCAATATATAGATATATGTATACAAGTTTTGATAAGCAAAAAAAAAAATATATAAAATAAAATACAGCCAAAGTCAGATTCTCGCAAGATTTAACAAAATCTCGCGAGAGTCCACCCCGTTTAAACCCGCACCCCCCTCTTAAATTGCCTAACCTAACCCAAAGAACTATGTTATATATATACTTCTTAGAACGGAAACACCAATACTCCGCAAAAAAAAACCCTAATCTCGACTACGGCCAACATCCCAACCTACCCACGCCCTGCTCCGACCAAGTTCGCGCCACCATCGAGACCACCACGTCGCACCGCCGGCCGTCGAGCAGCAACAGCAACAGCCGCAGCAAGCTCTATAGCAGCAGCAACAACAGCGGAGTACCCTCCTTCGCGACGCACGACTGCCTTCTACAGTTCATCGATTTTTGAACCAACAGCTTGGGTACGCTCAAGATATAACCCCCTTCCATCCCCTTCAAACATATTAATTCCTAGTGTATTAGATTTTTGTAGAAAGCGAACCAAAATCTCGAGAAAAATCTGTTCAATTAGAACAGAAAACTCGACACGGAGGCATAACTTGGAAGGCCGATTTCGGTCAAACCATCGACCAAATTAGAAAACCACTTGAACAACATTGTATACAACATATACAAGATTAAAACCCCTTTGGTAGTTCCTAATTTCATTCAGCGTATGCAAAGTTATTCGAGGTTAAAAATCAAGAAAAAATAACTTGTAAAACTGTAAAAAAGAATTGAAGAAACTATCTGATACGACGTGCATCCTGACAAATCGGACGACGTGGTCACGCACTATACACATCAAAATGCGCGTATGGTTGTTGCCGACGTGTGAGAACTGACGGAACTCGATTTTGTTGCGCGTGCACGACGAAATCTGTGCATGTCCTTTAAGATACCCCCGTATCGATCATTTGCAAACTTGGCCATAACTTTGTTACGTACGTCGTATCGAGATAAAACTTACGCAAATAATACTGTATCGGAATTTTGGTCCTGTACGCCAAGTTTGGACCGATTCTGAGAATGTCGACTGGAACGCCTATTTGGCGGGCCCGCGACCCGATCCAACGGGCAAAATTGTACATGGCCCGCCGGAATCTAACTTTGGACATATGGTTGGGTTCGTCTCATCAAATTGGACCTATAGACATGTAGTTTGACAACTTTAGAGACCGTAGGTACTGGCACACTTTTCGGTACAAAATGGGTCCAACGGCGGACATTATTTTGATCCAAAATTAGGATTTTGCTCTTGTATCCAGAATTGGACTTATGGGTAGTCTATCCTTTCTATTTTTCTTATTCTGAAAACATTCATGATGTTTGCTGCAGCATCCGGAGTCATTTGTGGGATCTGACTTTTCATAGCGACCGATTCTGATCACTGGATTTGCTATTTCTACGCACCACCCTCAGGCAAGATACCTTGCCATATACTGTCTATGTACTTTAGCTCATATATTGCATACATTTATTTTCTATTTATTTACTGCAAGATTATCTGTGCTAAATAGTCTTATATTTATGCAATTCTACTTCTTATTTATATTTCCTATTGCTTGCATTATTTCTATGCCCATTAAACCTAGATTAGAGAGGCTACCTGCATTCATTGGCCTTGACACATGTTTTCCACGAGTCACGAGTCGCATATAGGTCTCGTACTTGCGTGGTCGGCTGGCCACCGATACGTAAGGACGTTTGTTAGGCTATAACTACTATTAGGATTGCATGCTAAAAGACTAGTAGTTATTATAGTTAGAGCATTTGGACGGGGAGAATACAAGTGGACATTGACCTCCTCCCTATCTATCGTAGAATTGCTCGACATTGAGGAACGATAGGTAGACTATATACTACAGACTCACTCGATACTGAGGAATGGCATATAGTGTTTAGACTCGCTACTGAGTACTGTATTGTATTGTTTTTCTTGACTTGACCTGGAGGTTATGCGACCATGCACTATTCTCGATTGCATTACACTTAGAGTGGTTAGATGACCCTTATCCGTTAGATATGAGTACTTTTGGTTTGGGTACTTATATCTGATCGTGGCTTAGAACAGTAACTTGTCGCGGACTAGTTTGCTACACCTTGTCCTTGTTTGGTTGTAGGTGTGGTTCACTGCCTCGATGGGAAGGTATTGAACCTTGTTGTGGTCCAGATACCATATTGGATTCATGGCATGGGAAGATACTCCATCATGGATTAGGGTGCCATCTTCTGTCCTTGTTTGGTTGGGGGGATGGTACGTTAATTTAATGGTAGAGTATTGGACCATGTTATAATCCAATCGACTTATTTATTGAGCAGTTTATATTCAATTTTATGGCATGATATTATGTATCTTGTTACGCCCCTCTGAGGACCTGATGATCTCTCTAGGTGTGTGCTCTTGTCTTTTTGCAGGTGTTCTAGCCAAGGCCGTGATCATCTTTATTCCTTCAAAAATGATTGCTCTTGGATCATCCCTTACTTCGCTTACCAAACCCTTTTTTATGTATTTCTTTTCAAAGTTGGTAGTGGATTTGTCTCCGTCCAACATCTTGTACAAAGACAATTCATAGTTGATTATATGATATCTTTTATTCTTTTATTTTGTGGATGAGATTAGTTAGCCTTGGTTTTACTGCATTTACAGCTTATGTATACATATGAGGATTCCATATATTAGGATATACTTCGTATGTATCCAGCTGGCATGTCTACGTACTTCGTCCTAAGTATTTTGGGACTGGGGTGTTACATGTTCACGTAGCTGGTACATATTTCTGATTATCTCATATTTTTCTGTCAAAGATCGAACTGCCGAATTGGAAAATTTAGGTGCTTTTATATTATCAGCTAAGTTCACGGGCTGGAGGTAAGCGGACTTGAACCACTGACATCCGCCACAGGGTAAACCACCACCTCTCAGGCCTTCCCGACTGATTCTACCATAGAGGCCAATGATAGACAATAACTCCCCCCCGAACACAGCTTACAACTTTCATGGTACTGTGCTCTCCAAAGAGCAACTCTTCTCAAAATCTAAAAAAAGGGTGCTGAGTTGGAATCACATTCTTAGGATTCTTGTGGTTTGGAAGAATCCAGCTATAGGAGAACCAGGAACAGGGAGATCTCCCCATTTTTCTGCTCGATTCTTTGGTCTTAAGAATGCTGGTTTTAAGAATGAGTGATTGCCCTTCTCTCGCCTTTGCTGCTCAACCAGAGAGTGGACAGCTAATGCGTTCCGCTTATTGAACATAGTCTATGGTCAGTCTGTGACCCCTGGATGCCGAAGGCGTCCTTGGGGCGATCTCGTAGTTCCTACGGGGTGGAGACGATGGGGTCGTTCCATGGATTTTCCTTCATTTTGCCACATTTCGCTCAAAGCAAAGGGTTGAAGGGAGATAGTGGCATCAGTCAATTTTTATCAGTCGTTTGATACCTATATCAGTCCAAATGAAAGAGAGGAGATGTCATTCATGTACCAAGTCTTTAGTCCTTAGTCCTTTGGGTATTTTCTATCAATCCACATAAAGGGGCCTTGATACTTGGTGTTTATAGCAGTTGGTAAGAGATGGGAGTTTTAGAATATAGCATACTTGAGAGGGGTAGGTATCAATCATATAATATAATGCATCATTCTCCATTCCTTGTGTATCAGTCCATGGGCAAGGCCTATGGCAGCAAAGTAAGATAGAATGTATATATATATCGGTTGTATATATGATATATAGTATCAGTTATACATGATACTTTGTGTTAGTCCTTTATGCGATTTCCTATGTTCAGTAAGGAAATCTAGATGAAGGGATGTGTGTGTTCAGTTTCCCTGACTGCTCAAACCATTGAACAGATATGTGAACTGTTTTAGACTAAATTATTGTACAGAAGATTGTGTATCAGTTGGAAGTTACATGGCAGGTAGGGTGTGAGTGGTATCAGTGCAATGTAGGTAATAGGTTGAGTGAAAGGCAATCAGGCCTGTGTGATGCCTTGGCACTACAAGGCAGGCTAGTGTGGTTAGGCAGCAGGCCAAGTTGGCCTCCTACTGTAAGCAGGACAGGTAGGGAGACTTGCCTACAGCAGGTATAGGGGGGTAGACAGGGTTTGAACCCCTATGCAGGCCATGTTAGCCAGTGCAGGTTTTAGCATGTGCTTGAGGGCATTTGTTTGTGTGTATGTGTGGCCATCTATATGTTTGGGTATCTGTCTAGGAGTGAGAGGGAAGTTAGGTGTTGTCCTTGTGACAGTATGCATTAGTGTGAGATATGTGTTAAATGAATAGGGAGTGAAGTGAGTATTGGATATTAGTATATATGTAGGTGAATGGTTAGGGAGTGAAGGAAGAGGCAGGTTGGCATATGGAGAGTACAAGGGGACTGATATGGAAATATGTATGTTCGTCATTTGAGTGTATATGAATGAGTGAATAGGGGAAGGCAAGAGGAGAAATGTGGGAAGTTGTGAAGGGATTGAAATGTAAAGCATAGCAGCACAATAGAGGAAGAGTTAGGCTTGGATCAAGGAGAGCATAGTAGTAGCAGCTGCCATGGGGGCTCCTAAGTGCATATGAACCAGTGTTGGACTATACCAGTGGGGGGGGGGGGGGGGGGGGGCTCCCAGGTTTGGGGGTAGGAAAGTGCAATTTGCACTGTCCCAGTGCACCAAAGTGCACTGGTACAGGTATTGGGCTAAGGAGGGATCCCAGTCCAGTGTGACGACATAGAATATTCAAGTAATTGATAGTTAGAAGTTTAGGGGCTTAGGTGCACAAGTAGTAGAGGAGTTAGTGTATAAGTATGGATGTAATCTATGAGAGGGGAAAGCCATTGCAGGTTAGATAGGTTAAGGAAAATCAGTTAGAAGTATCAGTAGCAGTTGGGGACTATACCCACAGGTATGCTGCAGGGAAATAAGAAACAGGAATTGGGGTTTAGCAAGTGGTTTACATGTATAGGTATTAGGGTTTAGAAGGGAAAATATAGGCAAATAACTACAATAGAAATCTGGCAAGCCATGAGGAGAGATTGGGGAATAGATACCTGTGCATTAGTGCACAGAAAATAGGATATCAGTTAAGGGGAGGAATAAGGAGAGTTTCATCAGTGTATAGAGTGGGTTAATGAAGCCACTAGGTGTGTGAGTGTATAAAATAGCAGGGGACAGGAGTATGACAGGTAAATAGATGTATTAGTAAAGGGTTGGGCAAGTAATAGGACCTACTGCACTAGGTAGCAGGTGAAGAGCGACAGTGGCACCTTGCCCTGTTTACAATAGGCACAGTGGCAGCCAATTGGAAAGTCCAACTATGTATCAGTTCTTGGGCAGGGGCCTGTTAGGCCATTGTACAGCAGGTAATAGGACTGGGAATTTGAATGAATTGGGGGCATGACTGTAATGCCTATTGTTCGTATTACGTATTTTGGAATACGTGTACGTAATCTAACTCGTATTGCTTGAACTCCTGGCTTGGTTCGGCTTATTTGGGTTGGCTTGGTTCGGCTTGGGTTGCTTATTGGTTCATCATGAACCAAGGGGGAGAACCCTTACCAACCACCACCATCTCCATTTATTAACCCCAACCACCTTTCTCTCTCTTCATTTAATCTTTTTTATTACTGCTCTTCTTCTTCTTCTTCCTCACCGAACCCCACCGTAGGCAAGTGCAACTTGCTTCTCGAGGGATCTTAAATTTTATTGTTCCATTCTCTTCTTTACATGATTATAAGCCTCTTTAGAACTTGGAGTTTTTAATTTTGATGGATAGATTCTTCTAGATCTACTTTATAACTTTTAGTTCATGGAGTTTTCTTGGTTTTGATCTACTAAAACTTGTTATTTCGAAAACTAATAGTTCCATGAGCAAGAGCACGAAATTTCGTGTGAATTTGGTTTTTGATTCACCTCATTTCGAGCTAAAATGAAGTTTTTATGGCCAAAACAAGTTTTTCTGAATTTTCATGTCAGCTGAAGAATGTGGGCTGGCGTAAAATAAGATTTTACGCAGGGAAGCTAGCGTAAAATCAAATTTTACGCAGGAAGGCTTGCGTAAAATGAAATTTTACGCTGGGAATCCTGAAATTGCGTATTTTACGCTGGATTGTATCCAGAATGTGAAATTTTACGCTGGGAACCCTGGAATTGCGTATTTTACGTTGGATTGTATCCAGAATGTGAAATTTTATGCTGGAAATCCTGAAATTGCGTATTTTACGCTGGATTGTATCCAGAATGTGAAATTTTACGCTGGGAACCCTGAAATTGCGTATTTTACGCTGGATATCATCCAGAATGTAAGATTTTACGCAGGAAACCCTGAAATTGCGTATTTTACGCTGAATGGTACCCATAATGTAAAATTTTACGCTGGAACCCTCCCCTTTTACATATTTTACGCAGAATTAATATTTTGGCATAAAAAGTGCACATAATGACTGTTTTTGCCAAATTAAGCTATTTTTTAGCCATAATTTCGAAAAACTTAATACATGAAAGTTTTAGATCCTTGTCTTGTCTTTCCGAATATCTCTGGAGCACCTCGTTTTAAGTTCGTATGTGGAAGTTATGCCCCATCTCCCTGAGCTGCATGATTCCTCCACAACTCTTGCACCCTGTTTATATTTAGTTATTGCATACACGCTTATACCAGGTTAATGTTAATTTTAAATAATGGCATAACATGATAGTGACCCGTCGTGGCGCACTCTTGACAGTAAATTCGACATGATATATATCTCAAATGCGGTTACGACGGCTAGCATGTCGTGACAGAATTGAATGGCCTGGATACCGTGGGTGATTGTGTTTGTACAAAATAAACCAGTACTGTCTTGCATCATGTCTAGGATAGGAAATCCCTGAGTACCACGGTCAGGGATACCTACAGTAATTGACTAAGGCTAATAAACTAGAATAATTCAGTAGTCATGAAGAGATTCCCAGCTACAGACAATCCCGTTATTTGGGCGCATTAAGTGGACTTGTAGCCTACCGATGAGTAGGGCACATTTCTAGCACACAGTCACGTGTTGCATTCTTCGAACGGACATTCGCCCCGGATAACCGGATGGTCTGCAGGGCTTGTGGCTGTTGGGATAATCTCATTGCATCTTGCTAGTAACTAAGCCTGTGATAACCCTAGTTAGTTAAAAGTATCAAGCCGTACTCTTGATTGGCCGTGATTGATTGGATGGAGTTTATCCCAGCTTAGTCTGGTTCCGATGCTGTATAAGATTGTGACATGACATGATTAATTGTGCTTGTCTTAACAATAACGATCAGGGGTCTAGTTCTGTTCTGGCGAAGGGTTACAACCCCGGTCCTTGTTTGGTTTAAGGGTTGTAACATGGCTCCCGGAGCAGTTCTGTGTCCTCTCTTAGTTTATTGTCTTATTGCACCCCAGATCAAGCTCGTCATGTTTTACCTTACTTCAACAGCATGATTAATTATTTATACTGGCCTTAACAATAAAGATCAGTGGTCCAGTTCTGTTCAGGCGAAGGGTTACAACCCCGATCCTTGTTTGGTTTAAGGATTGTAACCTGGCTCCCGGAGCAGTTCTGTGTCCTCTCTTTGTTTATTGTCTTCACTGTACCAATAGTATTTGAGACGGGTTTCTATTCAGGTGAAGGGCTGCAACCCCGGTCCTTGTTTGGTTTAAGGGTTGTGACCTGGCTACTTGAATGGTTTCCTCGTACTCAGTTTACTGTTGTTATCTCTATTATTATCAATTCTTATTTATTATCTTTAATATCCTATTGTGATATGCTGGTTTTAGTTCCTAAGTGAAGCCTCCTTTGTGGCACTTGCTCTTTATGGGGTCTGACCCAGCTGGTTTTGTATGGCCAGATATCGGAACAGTCCCAGAGGATCTACCTAACCTCCAGCCAGATGGTGACCACCAGGCGTAACCCTGGCAACGAGTGAGTTTCTTTTTGTCCTCCCACTTTATTGTAAAATTATTCTTTTGAGGCGTTTAGCCGACGAGCACGTGTTAGCTCGATTGCACCTTTACTTATTGTCTGCTTACGGGCTGTAACATGATTGACAGATCCTAGGGTTGATCATGTATGACTTAACTCTGGCTAGTCTTGACATTTTGTACGACTAGCTTCATGATCATCCAATATGTAATGTATGGGACGCCTTGCTATTATATATTTGGTGCTCTGACATCTTGTAACTATTATTGCTTGCTTGAGATTGAGACAATAGGCTTGTTCATGACCATAGGAGACTGTTGGCTTGTAGTTAAACCCTTATGTATCTAGACAGCCGTGACCGTATAGCGAGGTGGGTTGCACTTCAATATACGTAGCTGGCTATGTACGTCCCCGCTCTCCAGTATTCTGGTTCTGGGGCGTTACATGATTTTAGTGGTGGCCCATGCAGGTCTTGTAAATCAAGATGTGTGAGGGTTTACCGAATAGATGTCTCAATCAGTACTCTCCCTTGATCTCTGCTCGTATCCTCTTGATCCCTGAAAATCTTGACGTGACCACATGCTTGTATCGTTGATCTATCCTGGTCCTTCCTTATTGTTCCCTATGTCGTCTTCTTCAGCGGTATTGTTCCTGGACCTGCCGATCAGCAAGACGGAGCACCTCCCGTGGACCAGCCGCAACCTGGAGATCAAGCCCAACATTCAGGAGTAGCCTCCAGGGTCATGCCTACCGGAGGAGAACCACCAATTCAGCCCGTCCATCCTGCAGAGCCTGATGATGGCACTTTGGTAGGTCTCATCAGGTCCCTATTAGCTTCCCAGGATCGTCGAGGAGATGCCTTGCACCAGGCGGTGGCAGACGCTTTGACCATAGGAGGTCATCAGGGTAATAGCGCGGCCAACAGCTTCAAGCGCTTGAACCCTCCCTTCTTCGACGGCAGTGAAGATGCGATCGCTGCAGATGCTTGGCTTCAGGACACAGAGGTGATTCTAGAAGCAGCCAGGACCCCATAAACGGAGAAGGTGGTCGTAGTGCGCCTGCAGTTACTAGATCTCGCCCGCAGCTGGTGGGCAGCACAGGCCGATGGATTAGTGGCCCCTATTTCATGGGCAGTATTCAGGGAGAGATTCCAGACCAAGTATTTTGATGCTGTAGCTCGGTACGACCTACAGACGAGGTTCACCAATCTGAAGCAGATGGGCAGGACGGTCGATGGATATGCGGCCGAGTTCTCTAGGCTTAGTCGGTTTGCTCCCACCTTGGTGGCGACCGAGTTCGATAGGGCCCAGCGGTTCCAGCAGGGGCTTCACCTCGAGATCTTGTTAGCAGTGGAGCAGTGTGAGCATCAGACTTTTGATGCAGTACTGAGGGCAGCTAGGAGGCATGAGTATACCTCCCAGAGGATCGTGGACAGGACCGGAGGTCGGAAGCGGTCCCACAGCCAGATGAATCAATCGTCAGCCCCAGCCCCGGCAGCCAGGGATTTGACCATTGGAGCTCCGAGGCGGGCGGCCTCAGTGACGTCGGTTCAGCATTCCACCCCGACGCAACCTCAGCAGCAGAAGCAGAAGCAGTCTTCCACAGTGGGATGTTCACACTACGGGAAGCCGGGGCACGTGGTATCAGAGTGTCGCAGAGCACAGGGTTTTTGCTTGGTTTGTGGTGCCCCAGACCACAGGGTTGGGAACTGTCCGAACAGGGGGAGTTCATCGGCCTTCTTTAGTCCTTCAGTTAGGGGATCAGCACCAGTCCAGCAGCAGCAACAGCTGCAGTACCCATTTCCGAGGCCATTGCCGACGCAGGCCCAAGCATTCCAGCAGCAGAGACCGCATCAGTATGCCCAAGCCTAAGCCCTGATCCAGAACAGGCAGAGGAATTTTTAGCAGAGGGGACCCGCACCCAGAGGACATGGTCAAGTGCTGGCCTTGACCATGGAAGAGGAAGGAATAGCACCCGGTGAGGTAGTGGCAGGTACTATTCTCGTCAACACCTTTCCAGCTTCAGTATTATTTGATTCTGGTGCCTCGCATTCATTTATGTCTGTACGATTCGCGACACGGATAGGACTGGAACCCGAGTCATTATCAGTAAGGCTCAATATACTTACTGGTAACGGTCTTGTGGGAGTAGATAGAGTGTTTTCCTCGTGTCGGGTCGTAGTTAGCGGTAGAGAGTTTTTCGCTAGGTTAATAGAATTCCCGATGGCCGATTATGATGTGGTCTTAGGGATGGATTGGTTGAGGGACCAGTATGCGAGGATAGATTGCCATATTGGCAGGGTTGCTTTTAGCATCCCAGGCGAGCCGAAATTTTTCTTCTCCCGAGGCGAAGTTGAACCTTCTCCTCCTGTATTACGGATGGCAGTAGCAGCAGTGCAGTTACCCCGGATCGTCGAGGAGTTTCCAGATGTTTTCCCAGAAGAGCTTCCAGGAATGCCGCCAGAGCGAGAGATCGAGTTCACCATAGATTTGATCCCCGGGACTGCACCTGTGTCAGAGAAAGTCTACAGGATGGCGCCGTCAGAATTGGAGATATTGTACAAAATGATTGAAGAACTCAGGACCAAGGGATTCATTCGTGCTAGTGGATCGCCTTGGGGATCTCCGATACTTCTTGTGAAAAAGAAGGATGGTACGTCCAGATTGTGTGTTGACTATCGTACCTTGAACTCAGTAACAATCAAGAACAGATATCCTCTTCCAAGGATAGATGACTTGTTTGATCAACTCAGAGGAGCAGCAGTATTCTCGAAGATAGATTTGCGGTCAGGGTACTACCAGATTAGAGTCAGAGAGCAGGACATCCCGAAGACGTCATTCAGGTCTAGATATGGACATTGGGAGTTCCTTGTTATGCCATTTGGAGCAACCAATGCGCCGGCTGTATTCATGGACCTCATGAATCGCATCTTCATGCCTTATTTGGATCAGTTCGTGATTGTGTTCATAGACGACATCCTGGTCTATAGCAAGAGTGAAGCGGAGCATGAGCAGCATCTCAGAGTTGTCCTCCAGATTCTCCGAGAGCACCAGTTGTATGCCAAGTTCAGTAAATGCGAGTTCTGGCTCGATCGTATTTCGTACTTAGGTCATATCATCACCAGAGGAGGAGTAGAAGTGGATCCCCAAAAGATCTTGGCTATCGAAACGTGGCCAGTGCCCAGCACAGTTGCAGAAGTTCGCAGTTTTCTTGGATTGGCCGGCTACTACCGACGATTTGTTTCGGACTTCGCTCGGATTTCAGCACCACTGACGCAGTTAACCCGTAAGGATGTGCAGTTTGCTTGGACATCAGAATGTCAGGATTCTTTTGAGAAGTTGAAGCGGGGCTTGATGACGGCATCTATTATCACACTTCCAGATGGGACCGGAGGTTTCTCAGTGTATTGTGATGCTTCAGGCCGAGGTTTAGGATGTGTTTTGATGCAAGATGGGAAGGTAATAGCTTATGCGTCACGACAACTTCGTGATCATGAGAGGAATTACCCAACCCACGACTTGGAGCTGGCAGCCGTGGTGTTTGCGCTAAAGCTTTGGAGACACTACTTGCATAGAAATAGGGTAGAGATTTTCACCGATCACAAGAGCCTGAAGTATGTGTTCACTCAGAAGGATCTTAACATGCGTCAGAGGAGATGGCTAGAGCTGTTTGTGGATTATGATGTCAACCTGCAGTACCATCCTGGGAAGGCCAACGTTGTTGCAGATGCATTGAGCAGGAGGGCCGGAGTTTACTTTCTGACAGCGCAACCAGAATTGTTAGCAGATCTTCAGAAGATGGGTATAGAAGTGGTCCTTCCTACCAACGTGGCATTGATGGCCAGCATGCAAGTTCAGTCCGGTATAGTTAAGAGAATCAAGATAGCTCAGTCCTCCGATTCTAAGCTTCAGCGGCTTAGGACAGAATGTGTAGCAGGACGAAGACCAGAATTATGCATTCATGAGGATGGTACACTTCGACATGGTAAGCATCTTTGTGTAACAAGTGAAGGTATCAGACAGGAAGTCATGACCGAAGCTCACAGTTCTCAGTATTCGATTCATCCCGGTGGCACGAAGATGTACCGAGATATCCGTCAGTACTTTTGGTGGAATGGCATGAAGAGGGAGATAGCTCGGTTTGTCTCTCGGTGTTTGGTTTGCCAACAGGTTAAAGCTGAACATCAGAGGCCAGCTGGACTACTTCAGCCCTTGCCAATTCCAGAATGGAAGTGGGAGCATATAACCATGGATTTTGTGACTGGATTGCCTAGATCCCCAGCTGGTAGAGATGCTATCTGGGTGATAGTTGACAGGCTCACGAAGGTGGCTCACTTTCTCCCGTTCAGAGTTGGTCAGTCGACGGCTCAACTAGCGGAGATGTATCTCCGACAAATTGTCAGATTACACGGAGTACCAGTCAGTATCACCTCGGACAGAGATTCCAGATTTACGTCGCACTTTTGGCGTAGTCTACAAGAGAGTTTAGGAACTCACCTCCAGTTCAGCTCAGCTTATCACCCACAGACAGATGGCCAGTCAGAACGCACGATCCAGACTCTCGAAGATATGTTGAGATCATGTACACTCGACTTCGGCGGTTCGTGGGAAGATCACCTGCACCTGGTGGAGTTCTCGTACAACAACAGTTTCCAAGGTAGCATCCAGATAGCCCCGTTCGAGGTACTGTATGGTAGAAAGTGCAGATCCCCACTAGCATGGGACGATGTTGGAGAAAGGCAGATGCTCGGTCCCGAGTTGATCACTCAGACAGTTGAGGTGGTCAGGAGAGTTAGAGATCATCTTCGCGTTGCACAAGATCGTCAGCGCCATTGGGCCGATTCTCATCGGCGTCCCCTTGAATTTTCTGTCGGCGACCATGTCTTCCTGAGGATCTCGCCTAACCGTGGCGTCATTCGTTTCGGCGTACGGGGAAAGCTTAGTCCTAGGTATATAGGGTCGTTCGATATCCTGGAGCGAGTAGGAGATGTGTCCTATCGTCTCGCTCTTCCACCGTCGCTACGTGAGGTGCATGACGTGTTCCATGTATCTCAACTGCGACGGTATATCCCGGACCCGAGCCATATCCTGGATCATTCGGAACTGGTTGTTGGTACCAACCTTTCGTATGAGGAGAGGACCGTGTCTATATTGGACCGAAGAGAGAAGATACTCAAGAACAAGACTATCAAGTTAGTCCGAGTTGCTTGGGTCATCACTCTTTGGGTGAGTCAACATGGGAGCGGGAGGATGATATCTGATCGCGATATTCCGACTTGTTTGACTCGTGAGGTATAATATCTTTCTTATGCCTCATGCCTTCAATTCCTTCCTTGCATGAATAATTGCTTGATTGCTTGACTAGTATAGCTTGCCTGTGATTAGTATAGCTTGTCCTTGCATCTCTAGTCTCTTGATTAAATTCCGAGGACGGAATTCTTTTAAGGTGGAGAGAGTTGTAATGCCTATTGTTCGTATTACGTATTTTGGAATACGTGTACGTAATCTGACTTGTATTGCTTGAACTCCTGGCTTGGTTCGGCTTGTTTGGGTTGGCTTGGTTCGGCTTGGGTTGCTTATTGGTTCATCATGAACCAAGGGGAAGAACCCTTACCTACCACCACCATCTCCATTTATTAACCCCAACCACCTTTCTCTCTCTTCATTCAATCTTTTTCATTACTGCTCTTCTTCTTCTTCTTCCTCACCGAACCCCACCGTAGGCAAGTGCAACTTGCTTCTCGAGGGATCTTAAATTTTATTGTTCCATTCTCTTCTTTACATGATTATAAGCCTCTTTAGAACTTGGAGTTTTTAATTTTGATGGATAGATTCTTCTAGATATACTTTATAACTTTTACTTCATGGAGTTTTCTTGGTTTTGATCTACTAAAACTTGTTATTTTCGAAAACTAATAGTTCCATGAGCAAGAGCACGAAATTTCATGTGAATTTGGTTTTTGATTCACCTCATTTCGAGTTAAAATGAAGTTTTTATGGCCAAAACAAGTTTTTCTGAATTTTCATGTCGGCTGAAGAATGTGGGCTGGCGTAAAATAAGATTTTACGCAAGGAAGCTAGCGTAAAATCGAATTTTACGCAGGAAGGCTTGCGTAAAATGAAATTTTACGCTGGGAAGCCAAAAATTGCGTATTTTACGCTGGATTGTATCCAAAATGTGAAATTTTACGCTGGAAACCCTGGAATTGCGTATTTTACGCTGGATTGTATCCAGAATGTGAAATTTTACGCTGGGAACCCTGAAATTGCGTATTTTACGCTGGATTGTATCCAGAATGTGAAATTTTACGCTGGGAACCCTAAAATTGCGTATTTTACGCTGGATTGTATCCAGAATGTGAAATTTTACGCTGGAAACCCTTAAATTGCGTATTTTACGCTGGATATCATCCAGAATGTAAGATTTTACGCAGGAAACCCTGAAATTGCGTATTTTACGCTGAATGGTACCCAGAATGTAAAATTTTACGCTGGAACCCTCCCCTTTACATATTTTACGCAGAATTGATTTTTTGGCATAAAAAGTGCACATAATGACTGTTTTTGCCAAATTAAGCTATTTTCTAGCCATAATGTTAATTTTAAATAATGGCATAACATGATAGTGACCCGTCGTGGCGCACTCTTGACAGTAAATTCGACATGATATATATCTCAAAAACAGTCATTCTGTGCACTTTTTATGCCAAAAGTGATGATTTTTAATTTTGATGGATAGATTCTTCTAGATATACTTTATAACTTTTACTTCATGGAGTTTTCTTGGTTTTGATCTACTAAAACTTGTTATATTCGAAAACTAATAGTTCCATGAGCAAGAGCACGAAATTTCGTGTGAATTTGGTTTTTGATTCACCTCATTTCGAGTTAAAATAAAGTTTTTATGGCCAAAACAAGTTTTTCTGAATTTTCATGTCGGCTGAAGAATGTGGGCTGGCGTAAAATAAGATTTTACGCAGGGAAGCTAGCGTAAAATCGAATTTTACGCAGGAAGGCTTGCGTAAAATGAAATTTTACGCTAGGAACCCTAAAATTGCGTATTTTACGCTGGATTGTATCCAAAATGTGAAATTTTACGCTGGAAACCCTGGAATTGCGTATTTTACGCTGGATTGTATCCAGAATGTGAAATTTTACGCTGGAAATCCTGAAATTGCGTATTTTACGCTGGATTGTATCCAGAATGTGAAATTTTACGCTGGGAACCCTAAAATTGCGTATTTTACGCTAGATATCATCCAGAATGTAAGATTTTACGCAGGAAACCCTGAAATTGTGTATTTTACGCTGAATGGTACCCAGAATGTAAAATTGTACGCTGGAACCCTCCCCTTTTACATATTTTACGCAAAATTGATTTTTTGGCATAAAAAATGCATAGAATGACTATTTTTGCCAAATTAAGCTATTTTTTAGCCATAATGTTAATTTTAAATAATGGCATAACATGATAGTGACTCGTCGTGGCGCACTCTTGACAGTAAATTCGACATGATATATATCTCAAAAACAGTCATTCTGTGCACTTTTTATGCCAAAAACAGTAAATTCGACATGATATAAATCCTTGTCTTGCCTTTCCGAATATCTCTGGAGCACCTCGTTTTAAGTTCGTATGTGGAAGTTATGCCCCGTCTCCCTGAGCTGCATGATTCCTCCACAACTCTTGCACCCTGTTTATATTTAGTTATTGCATACACGCTTATACCAGGTTAATGTTAATTTTAAATAATGGCATAACATGATAGTGACCCGTCGTGGCGCACTCTTGACAGTAAATTCGACATGATATATATCTCAAATACGGTTACGACGGCTAGCATGTCGTGACAGAATTGAATGGCCTGGACACCGTGGGTGATTGTGTTTGTACAAAATAAACTAGTCTTGTCTTGCATCATGTCTAGGATAGGGAATCCCTGAGTACCACGGTCAGGGATACCTACAGTAATTGACTAAGGCTAATAAACTAGAATAATTCAGTAGTCATGAAGAGATTCCGAGCTACAGGCAATCCCGTTATCTGGGCGCATTAAGTGGACTTGTAGCCTACCGATGAGTAGGGCATATTTCCAGCACACAGTCACGTGTTGCATTCTTCGAACGGACATTCGACCCTGATAACCGGATGGTCTGCAGGGCTTGTGGCTGTTGGGATAATCTTATTGCATCTTGCTAGTAACTAAGCCTGTGATAACCCTAGTTAGTTAAAAGTATCAAGCCGTACTCTTGATTGGCCGTGATTGATTGGATGGAGTTTATCCCAACTTAGTCTGGTTCCGATCCTGTATAAGATTGTGACATGACATGATTAATTGTGCTTGTCTTAACAATAACGATCAGGGGTCCAGTTCTGTTCAGGCGACGGGTTACAACCCCGGTCCTTATTTGGTTTAAGGGTTGTAACCTGGCTCCCGGAGCAGTTCTGTGTCCTCTCTTCGTTTATTGTCTTATTGCACCCGAGATCAAGCTCGTCATGTTTTACCTTACTTCAACAGCATGATTAATTATTTATACTGGCCTTAACAATAAAGATCAGTGGTCCAGTTCTGTTCAGGCGAAGGGTTAAAACCCCGGTCCTTGTTTGGTTTAAGGGTTGTAACCTGGCTCCCGGAGCAGTTCTGTGTCCTCTCTTCGTTTATTGTCTTTACTGTACCAATAGTATTTAAGACGGGTTTCTATTCAGGTGAAGGGCTGCAACCCCGGTCCTTGTTTGGTTTAAGGGTTGTGACCTCGCTACTTGAATGGTTTCCTCGTACTCAGTTTACTGTTGTTATCTCTATTATTATCAATTCTTATTTATTATCTTTAATATCCTATTGTGATATGCTGGTTTTAGTTCCTAAGTGAAGCCTCCTTTGTGGCACTTGCTCTTTCTGGGGTCTGACCCAGCTGGTTTTGTGTGGCCAGATATCGGAGCAGTCCCAGAGGATCTACCTAACCTCCAGCCAGATGGTGACCACCCGGCGTAACCCTGGCAACGAGTGGGTTTTTTTTGTCCTTCCACTTTATTGTAAAATTATTCTTTTGAAGCGTTTAGCCGACGAACACGTGTTAGCTCGATTGCACCTTTACTTATTGTCTGCTTACGGGCTGTAACATGATTGACAGATCCTAGGGTTGATCATGTATGACTTAACTCTTGCTAGTCTTGGCATTTTGTACGACTAGCTTCATGATCATCCAATATGTAATATATGGGACGCCTTGCTATTATATATTTGGTGCTCTGACATCTTGTAACTATTATTGCTTGCTTGAGATTGAGACAATAGGCTTGTTCATGACCATAGGAGACTGTTGGCTTGTAGTTAAACCCTCATGTATCTAGACAGCCGTGACCGTATAGCGAGGTGGGTTGCACTTCAATATACGTAGCTGGCTATGTACGCCCCCGCTCTCCAGTATTCTGGTTCTGGGGCGTTACAATGACTATTAGTTATGATGTATATATATAGATAATGTAGTTTCCATGTAGGGTTGTGTGTGTTAATAGGTAGTAATGTATAATGTATGGGTGTACATGCATCTGTGGTGTATCAGTGATAGGTAAAATACATTATAGGTAATGTGTTTTATGATAATGTTTAGGTAATGTAAGGATAAGGGTTGGGATAGGCAAAATGGCAAATGGATTTGGGTATTACCCATATGTCATTTCATCGGTAATAGGTAAGGGGGTAATATTGAAATGTCTAAGTTTAGTAAGGTTAAGATAAAGGTTTAGATATTTACATGTGATTGAATATGATTTTGAGTTAACTGCTAAGATACTGATAAATAAGCCTATAGATATACTAGATAGGTAGAAGCATAGGGTATTGACCTAGTTTGACTATTTGACCTAGAATTGACTTGTTGGCCTAGAATTGGACTAGTTTGACTTGTTTCTATTCCAAACTTGATATTGATACAATATTTCATATTAGGTCTTTATGACACCTGTTCGAACATCGATACTCAGTCATTGCTCAGGATATCAGGCGAGTACCTACCTCTGATTGTTTTCATCATGATAGTATCTATATTTCTTGTTCTAGACTACTTTACTTGATGTTGACACACTGTTACATGGATTGATGCGAAATAGATCTTGTCATGAGATGTTATTCCCTTATCGGGTACATCGGATATATCATGTCATGTACTTTATCATGTGCATCATGTATTCGTTGTATTCGTATTATTTTCTCATGTACTTCATGTGCTTCATGTACTTCATGTACTTCATGTGCAAATAACAATTATGTACGTAACCTGTCGTAATCAGATCCATGTGTATTGATTGAGATGGGAGAGTAGAAGTAGCTATGTTATTACATCCCTTAGTATAATCATGTACATGTCGATTATACCTTTCACGTATAATCGAGTTACCATAGAATAATCATGTGCAACCTAAACCAATTACATAACTGTCTTGTGCTCTAAATCACTTATGTTCATTTCAAATTAACACGTTCTCTATCTTATTCATGTACTCAGTTTCTTTATATCCTGATAATGTTATTTCTCTATTTTTCTGTATTTCTATTCTAGTACATCAGGTATATTCTTCTATTGCGAGTCAAATATTTTCAACCATGCAATGAAACTGCTTTCAAAGTTATGTACTTCGTTCCAATCCTGACTGGATATATTTTTCAGAGGATCTGGAATACTATCGCACGACTTATTATGGAGCAGGCGTCGATGACGTTTGTGACTTAGATCACCAGGAGGATCCTGCTAGCTTAGAGGAGACACCAGTAGTGCCTAGTTAGATAACTAGGACATTTTTCTGGATTTATTCCAGTTATCATTTCTGAGATATCATATTATACTATCTACTCTTTGAGATGTGTTGTTGACTCTTAGACTTATTTTTATTTGGTTGTATGCACTTTAACATCTATCTATTTCCTTCTCGTGCTATTATTCTTCATTAGCTATTTGTGATTGAGGTTGTATTATTCTGTGATTGTCCTCCGTATGAAGAGTTATCATTGTAACCTTCGTAGCTCAAATAAATTTTTATTTGTGTGCATGTATATATATAAATATATCTAGTACTATATTAGAGGTTGAATATTCTTAGATAATTCAAGGTGTAACACAAGTTTTAGACTTGTTTAGGTGCGGTTTATTGAGTATACATTCAGTCTAGAAAAGTAGTGCAAGTGATTGGTGTAGGTCACTCAAACCTATCCAAATTAGTTCCAATTGAGCACAAATTCGACCCACGCCTACCTAAGACATAGGAGACCCAAACTAAGACACTTTTGGACCCAAACCATGCACGTTTACTGCTGTGAACAGTAGCACATGCACAACATGTGCAGCCGGCCCTATATGGGTGTTCCCCTCTTTAGTTGGTTGTTTAAACCAACTCTCCACCTCTCCATCTCTCCTAATTTTCAGCCACAAACTCCTTCTTCATTCACCTACAGCCACACTACTATTTTCCATCATTTTCTCATCATTTTTCCCCTCTCAACTCTTCCACACTTGGCCAAAATTTATAATAGGACTGTGCTAAATTCAGCCGGATTGCACCTACTTCAACAGCGTTTTTCATTACGAAAACAATATGTACGAGCCTCGATCCCTTAGTGAAAAATCTTCCTCTATATCTTACCTTTCATTTCTATATTTTTACATAATTTTTCATGGAGTTTTGGCCCCTAAAACCACTGTCACACGACGATGTGTCCAGAACAGTGTGCTGTCCACGAATTCTGTGCAAAGCATTGGGTGTGCACACAAAACCATTTGGTAAAACTTCTCCAAAACTTTTCATCTCGTAGATCTTCGAATTACCTTCGATTTGATATATCATTAGCTGTGGTTTCTTGTCGATTACCCTTCCGTAGAGACGTTTTCCGAAGAAGTGTCCCTGCTGAATCCGTTGGTGTCACAGCTGTACAACGATGCCAAAACGGGTATGTAAGCATTTTTCTTGTCATTTTATGATTCTTAACTTAGGGTACCACTAGATACATTGATCCTTTAGGTAGAAACCATAATTAAAATACATAAAACCAATTTAAAAGATGTCGAATACGAGTTTTTAATTATAGTTTCAGTTCTGTCCACTTCTGTTCGTACGCCTATTTACACATGTTATACACACTTTTTGTGCACAAAATCTTCAGAAATATGTAAACAGGTTACCCCTAACTTATCCTATAAATATTTCATGTTAGAAATGTGTTTAGGTAGGAGGAAACATTTTATTTTGTCATATTTTACATAAATTCCAGAATAGCGACGTTTTCATGTGCGATATTTTATGTGTACAAAATTATTATTTCTGACTGAAACTTTCACAATTAGGACACTAACTTCACCCCCTAACTTTCCAATATTTTATCTTGTACTAATTGCATGCTAAAATAGGTTGGAACCATGTTTTTGTCACAAAAAATACTAAATTTCAGAACTGGAATTCGGTGCTTGAACGTGAAAAAGTTTTAACATTTTATGTACGAATATTCCTCTAACTTGTACGAAACTTTTACCCCATCATTATCACCCAAAACCCAGCCTAGGGAATAATTTAAATTATTGTTTTTATGCTCTAAAATAGGTGTTCTAGATGGTTCATTTCAGCATGTACGTTGAGGGCAGAAAATGTTAATTTCACCTTCGAACGTATGTCATGACATGTGTTGGATTATATTTTGTTTTGTACTCTTTAGTAACATATTATAACATGCTATAATGATGCATTATTAGTTAGAAACCTATAGGAGAGTTCACGTAGGATTGATACATTCAAAATGGTAAGTTGAAGATGTTATCGTTCATTAGAACACATGTAGACAAACTGACAAGTTGTAGGATTGAACGGAGCCAAACCTATCTATTTTTTATGTCACATTTCATGTGTTAGAATGATTGGAATTAATATTAGTATGATTTACGACATTAGTTGCTTATTGACGATTTGAGCCTATAACCATTATAGTGACACACCTATTTGACACTTGTTTTGGAATTGTTTATAGGAATATTAGTTGTATTGTTAAGACTAGTTGTAGTAAGAGTTACACTAATATCACATATTTAATAGTAGATAGATGCTGATCTTATATTAGGCCTTGGATACCGATACAGACTCTGAATTATTATTTCAAGCTCAGGAGCAAAGGCAAGTACAATTCTGTAATTGTTTTCAGTATATGATAGTTTTTATATTACATGTTTTAGTAAAGTGTAGTTGATTTTCGACATGTATGTACACGGATTGATAATGCAAGGATTCCTAATCATGAGATGTTGTATTTCATGTTATTGTTGTACCGCGATCATAATGTTTGTGTTTCGTCCATGCATTATGATTTACGTGTTGTAATGTGTCATGATTTGGATCCATTGTATTAGTTGGGGTCGGAAAAATACTAGTTGATATGTAATCAATACCTTTAGATTCCTGTGGTATCCTGTGAATAGCTAATCATACACTCACGTATGAATAGCCGGACCTGATACTCCCTGCTGCACCTAAGCCGGTCACATATCATGTAGTATTTCAAAGCACCTAGAAATAGTAGGTTACCTTGATTTCCTATTTTCCTATTTACTATCATGATTCTAGTTGTACTTATTTTACTATACATGTCATTTGTGATTCTCAGTTGTCTTCTTTTATCATTATTCATATTTACTAAATTTTTGTTTTATAGTCTCTGTCATTTACCTAGAACTGCTTTCATTGATTGTACTTTGCACCAATCCTGACTGGATATTAATATTTTAGGAGTTGACCTTGAGGATTGGTGTCCCACTTATTACGGGGTCCAAGAGGGTTTAGCTGAGTCCAGTCCTGCCTTTTTGGAGGCCCAGACGGAGGTTGCTACTGAGGTTCCAGATGACACTATATAGTATTATTAGACTAGATTTGTTGATATCGGATTTGTTTCTGATAAATTTACATTTGGCATGCATATATTTCCTTCTGGTTTAAACTTATGTCTTAGACTTGTGACTCCATGTCCTTCTGGAATATTTATTTGTTTATTATCTTTATTTAACTTTAGTGTATGTGATTGAGTATTCCATTGTTACATTCAACTACTCATTTATATTGCTTGAGTTGTTATATGTTAGTCTGGACAGCGATCTACTGCCAACTCTGCAGCGTATGCTGGACGTACCCACGACTCATGCCCAAATCTTTCGAGTAAGGGTCGTGACAATCATCGACAGGTACATTTATATTGTGTTAGTTAGTTGTGCAACCTATGACAGCGTTCTACCGCTGATCGATACTGCGACGTAGGTTGGACAAACCCACGGACTTGTGCCCTTTCACCGGGTGCGGGTCGTGACACTAGTGAAAAGAATGAGAGGGATGGACGAAAGATTAAGTGGAATTTGAGAGGGATTGGTGGAGGAATGGCTCACATTGGGGAAGAACACCAAAATGAGAAGAAATGGACTTAATGAAATAAAGTGATAGAATGGGAGCCTATCTCTAGTGTGGCCTACCATATGCTAGGGTTTGGGCTAATCTAAATTGCTTAAACTCCCTCTAAATGTTGTCATGAGGGCTAATTACTACATGGAAGGGTCTAAACCTATTTAAGTAAATAGTCTAATTCCTATTTTAATTAAATGGTCATGACTAATGGTCTAATTAGGCATGGTCCAATAAGTTGGTCCATGAATCATGTCATGCTAATTGTTAGGCTCTAATCTGGTGTCTAGACTAATCAATTTAATAACACAAGTCTAACAATTAAGCTATCCATAACAGTATTAACTAACACAATATTTATAAATAATTATAGACAATATTATATAAATATAAAATAACAAAATTATCCCTATTTGACAAAGTGATAGTGATATGTTTTATCAGTAATAATGCATATGGTTACCACTTGAGATTAATATATATGGATTGAAATATAGTTGACTTACCATTTTAGGCCCTATTTTAGACAACTTACGTGCATTACATGAGGGTTCCATAGATTGGATTCACCCTTGAGTATGTACCAGTTGGTCGTGTCACGTGTGAGTCCCGTAACTTTTGGGACTGGTGCGTGACACTAGCCGACCCCTACACCACCATACCCGACCGCAGGGGCATCCCACACATGACCGAACACCCCACAGAGCAGCCCCCATAGTGGCCGACCTATAAAGACTCCTATAAATCCACTCCTAAGCCTATTGGCCCATATAAGCTTATACATATATGCTACCAACTCAACACCCTAACCCTAAAAATTACCTATTTCTCCCCCATAGCAGCAACCACCCTCTTTCCTCCTTCCTATCCTAAATTAGCATCCCTCCTATCTTCCAACTCCTCCACACAACTTTTCAACCATCTACTTTATCCAAAAGTCCTCTTTTAACCCATCTCTCCACCCAAACTCCATAAAACCATCACCTTCACCATCAAATACATCAAAACTCTATTGTCATCGTCTTCAACCCATCAATAAGAAAGTATCAAGCCAAGCACAAGAAAGAAGTAGTGTTTCTTGGACAATAAGAAGCACCACCATCAAATCCTCCAAAACTTTCGGTAAAGATTTGATCTTTCTTTCTCAAAATTCCAAAGGAATTTTCTCTTCCATAAATTTAGATGAAATCATTATTTTAGAACCCATATCTTGCCATTCTTTTTTTATATTAAAATCCATGTAGGTTGCATGTTAGATTGGTGATAGATTAGATTACGATAGAGCTATTTTGATAGTTTTTGAGGCGATTACTTAAGGGTTTGTTATTAATTCCTAAAAATGAATTTATATATGTTTATTACTACAAATGAAGTAGTTTAAAAGTCATTTTATGGTATTTTCATATAGAAATTGAACCCTAAAAATATGGGCCAATAGACTAGGTTTTCGGCTAAATTGCTGACATAAATGGCTCATTAAAAGGGGATAATTTTGGCATATAAAAAGAATATTATTTTTTGAGTTTTAATCAGGTTTTAATATGTTACTATATGAGATTTGGTATGTATAGGTCATAGCCATGGTTTGATAATATTCCGGACAAGTTTCGGATAAGACTAATAGGTGTAGTTTAGACATAACCATGAATTGTACCTAAAATTCCAAATCTAGAATTTAGAGGTTAATTTCCATATAGATCATGTTTAAAGTATGATTTTATAATTTTTAGGTGATTTATATGTATGTCCTTTAATTGGGGACGTAACCTTGAATTTCGAAAGTCAAAACTATGAAACTAGGTCTAAAAATCCTAGAAACATGTAGAATTGTTGTGTAGGAAACCCATGTGTCCCATGTGCAATTAGAATATTAGTAATATTTTTTTATTATATGTAAACTCTTTATAGGCTTTGGTATTGCGGATTCAGTGGGGACTTGGACGAAAGGCAAGTATACCTTGTCAATTTGTACAGTCTTATACATGTTTAATTCCATCCATTCATGTTCATGTATATTTCTTCCTTGTACTATCACATAATTTCTTGCACATGATTCATGATATTTCTTACTTGTTTTCTTATATGCTACATGCCTTTCTTTTTCTGATCACATATTTGAACCATGCTATACTATGCTTGCTAGATTTTTGTATTCTCGTACACTTCATTTGGTCATGTGTTTTCGTGTTATTGGGACTTGAGTTTGACTTGACTTAACATGAGATTGACTTGACCTTGATCTATACTAGGATTGGCTACCTGACCACTCTCGACTTGAAAACCCAAACAAGGTTACGATAGAGACTTACTATAGTTAGAGAGCAACACACAGGACTACGGTCGTCCGATTTATTGTAGCCACGCTTAGTACCTTTTTCCTCTATGGCATGCCAGTGTCTTAGTATTATTATGTATTAGCTATTCCTTTGGGTCTATCTTCTTATCTTTTCATACATGTTATTGTTGTTACATTTGGCATGTTATTATATATATCTTGTTATGTCCCCTGAGGACCTGGTGATCTCTCTAGGTTTAGACGAGGTATATCCGATACAGATGAACAAGTTTACGAGCCAGTACCCGACCACGGTACAACTGTAGTTGACGACGTTATTGATGCTTAGCTTAACATAGCTTGGACTAGTTATTTTATTACTGTCTTTATTTTATTTTCCTTCTACTTGTAGTAGATTTGTCTTCATCGGACATGACTTAAATTCCTGATGACTTGAATCTTTCCCATGTATCATATTCTTCCATTGACATATTGTAGTCATATTGATTTATTCTGCTAATATGGTCTAGTTTTACAACCATTATTCTTTGTCATGAGCTTATTCAGACAATTGTATTAAGGTCTGGCCAACTTTATTATATATTGTCCATCTTGGTAATTTTATTCTTGTGAAATCAGTGTATTATTGTTTTATTAGCATTGGTACACTTGATTCTCACATGAGATGATGTCACATGGATTGAGATATAGTTGAACTTGTCAGTATAGTTAGATGTGACCCCAGACAGCTTATACGCATTCGAGTTGTGATGGAGTCCACTTGATAGGTAGCTGGCATGTATACATATCATAATCCTATCTATTTTGGGACTAGGGCATTACAGGGTGGGGTGAACTACTAAACCCTAACCCTATCATGTCTATTTGTCACTACCACATTTTAGTCTTGAGGGTATTTTGGTCATTTTGATTTTTGTGAATTATTTTATTAATTATTGCATTGGTGTTGTGATTTTTGACTTGCTAGTTGTGACTTTAGAGACTAGTCTAGAGTTTGACTTTGACTTTAGTGACTTAGTGTAACCCCTCTTCCCAGAATTTTGATAATATTCTTTTTATTTACTTGAATTAAATGGTGATTTTTAGAGTTTTTATAAATAATTATTTAGTTAATTATTACGGTAGATGATTTTAGCCATGATGGAGTTTTGGAGTACACTGTGACTAGAAATCATGGCACGGATAGTGCCATGGCGTGCTTTGGCTAGTGTATTAGTCCTGGTAGGGAAGGCCGAGCCATAGTGATATCCTAACTAGGAAAACCAGGATAAGTTGTGACTTAACCCTTATCGAAGATTTATTTAATTATTAATTATATTATTGAGTTCAGGGAAACCGGTTATACCATTTTAGTCCGGACTGGACCTGAACTGAGCCCAAGCCCATGTAGTCATGTGGCACTTCCAATGACATTCATGTTGATAGAATTTGGTAGGAGGGCGTTGTATTTCATTTTAATGATTTAACGAATATTTTCTAAGTATTCGTAATCTAAATATTATAATATCATTATCGGTTGATAATCAACGATATTCGTATAAAAATAGATCCTTGTGCATCTTGGGATTTCTAGACGGTACATAAAGGTATATACACACCATTATTATTTTATTTAATTTTGTTATTATTATTATTATTATTTTATTGATGTTATTATTATATAATATTATTAATATTATTGGTTATACTATAATTTTCAAATAAATATACATTCATATTTATATATAGATAAGGCCCTAGACTGAAATAGATAATATTAAATGTATGGAATTTTAGAGTATTATATTTATATGTTATACATATGCATATAGGGATATAAATATATGAAAATATATTCATGAGTAAATAAGATATACATATATATAGAAATATATTCAATAGCATATATGTATTATATATAAATATATATAAATATATATAAATATATATTAGGCTAAAGAAATGTACTAACACTGTGGACCCAAAGCCACAGACTGCACACACACGCGCGTGTGTTCTCTCCAACCCCACCAAAAGCATTCAAACAACAGCAGCAGTATGAATTTGAGCCCCTAGAAAGGCCCAACCCGCGCGTTAAAACCCTCACAGTTGCACTCGCATATATACGTATATATAGAGCGCGAGCAGAGGGGAGGAGTTCGACACCTAAACCCTTACTACCCGCGCCGCCATGGATAATTGTGCATGCCCCCCAGCCACCCTGGGCGGCCGCTCGCCGCCGGCGCCGCGGCCACACGCGGCCGGAATCGGTCATGGAGCTCACGTGCGAACAAGACACAGCCGCTTCGCGAGCCCATCTTTGCGGCGAGCTATCGGCCTCCACGGTTGATGATTCATCGAACCGATCGTGCAGGTACGATCACAACCCGTATGGCTGTAATTCCCATCATTTAGGTTGATTTTAGAAAACCTCTATTGCTCGGAAAATCGAACCCAAGTTTATCGAAAAACTGTCGAAACAGGACAGAAAAACCAGTCCGACTACTCTAGCTCGCAGTCAGTTTTCTCCCAATCCATGCACGATATTGAAATTCCATTTGAAGACACTTATAGACAATATATAGGAGATGGAGACCCTTCTTTTTTTTCTGTATTCGCGCAATGTATGCCGAATAAACAGTCCCCAAAGATTACGAAAAATCTGTTTGAAAATATTAAAAATTAGGAAAAACTCTTCGATACGACGTGCGTTCCGCTAATCTGGGTGACGTGGTCGCGAACCGAAAGCAAAGAAAGGTGCGTAACGGCTTCGTAGACGTGTGGGCTTTGACGGAATTCAAATTGGTTGCGTGTGCGCAACGAATTTGATGCGTATCCGTCGAAATTCACCGTATCGGCCTCTGTGTAAATTTCTCAATTACTTTGTGCACGTTCGTCAGATCGAGACGAAACTTGCGCCAACAGGTCCATATCATTTTTCTGGTCCTGTATGCCAAGTTTGGTCCGATTCTGATACAGTTGATCGGTCGCCGTTTTGCGGGCCCCACGGTCCGACTCAACGGGCGATTTTGTGCACGGGCCGTCGGAATCCAACTTTGGACATATGGTTGGGTTCGTATCATCAAAACGAATTCGTAGACATATAGTTTGACGACTTTAGAGACCATTGACTCTGGCACGCTTTTTGGTACAAAGCGGGTCCAACGACGAACACCGTTTTGACCCGAAATTATCGTTTTGCCCCTGTGTCCAGAATTGGACTTAAGGACAGGCAATCCTAGCTAATTTGACTATTCTGAGAATATTGGTAATATTTATTTCAGCTTCCGAGGACTGTTGTACGAGTTTTGACTATTGTGGCATACTGAATGGTTTGGAATATCGGTTTCACCAGCAAAGGACCACAGGCGAGTACAGTTTATTGTTTGTTTTCAGTATTGATCTTTAATATGCATCATTGTTTAGTCGATAGATATGTGATTTCAGTTTTATGTTGATTTTGTTCCTTGTTGTGTCGGGAGGATGAAGTACCAACGATGTGTGATCTGACCTTAGACAGTGTAGACAGTGTAGACAGTGATTTATTATTACAATGTAGACAGTGTAGACAGTAATTTATTATTGCAATGTAGACAGTGTAGACAGTGATTTATTATTGCAAAGTAGACAGTGTAGACAGTGTAGACAGTGATTTATTATTGTAAAGTAGACTGTGTAGACCGTGTTTCTTTATTGCATTATTCAATGTAGACAGTGTAACTTTATATAATATAGACAATGTAACTTTAGATAGTGTAGATAGTGTCGTGTAATTGTCCCGAGATCGATCACATATCAAAGGTATTTCAGTCAGTCTGTCGGGAGTATTTTCTTGCATTTCATTTACTGTTTTCGATATTTAGTTTATTTCTGTTTCTTCCATTTATTTTTATAAATCATATGTCTAAAGGCTAACCTCTGTCGTATAGTCATTTTTATATATTGAAACTGCATTCAGTGAATTGTACTCGTTCCATTCCTGAATGGAAACCAATATTTTTTAGGTTAGCTGTAGATTCACTCAGCATGGGGAGTTCGGGTGTACATGCAGACGAAAAGCCTAGAGACTAGCTAGATAGATGAGTTGTAGTCATTACAATATTTGTACAAGTTTATATTTTTTGCAAATATAAAACTCGTGAATATTGTAAGTTAAAATTAGTTTGTGAATGAGTATTGTTTCCTTTATTTTGATCATCATGGCCGTGACAGCGTTCTACCGCCGACACTACGGCATAGGCTGGCTTGGACACGTCTCGTATCCGTCGAAAAAAATGGGTGCGGGTCGTGACAAATTTTTGTGGTGGCCTATGTAGGTCTATTTTTGAAAATCATGTGAACTCGTGATAGTACTTAAGTTAGTCGTACTATTGCGAACCTGCGACTAGGAAATGCTCATTCACGAATTAGGAATTAATTTAATTTAAGAGAATGACTAGGATTAGGAGTCCTTTATACAAATTTACCAACGGGTAGTCTAGGCCATGTAATTTAGATGAGGAGTTATTTTTATAGGTACACTATTACCTCTTGATATGATGATATGATCCAATGTGGATAGATTATTTACTCGGTAAGACAAGGCTTCCTAGGATTAATGATCTAACCTTGATAAATTATACAATTCCTCCTCTTCACCACTTTAGATATCATCCTCACATCTTAGTTCGAATTGCCTACTTAGTTCCTATTTTGCCCTAAAAATTAGTATTATTTTTTATATAATTTTTGATTATTTTTCCCATATACGGACCTCGAGTTAGTTTCGATTCAAGGTTTTCTCAATGGTTTTAATACCAATAGAATAGTTAGAATGTTTGTATTTCTTTGTCTTCAGTTATTTCCTCCATGTTTATCTTTTGTTTTATGGATTGTGACTGATAGATACTTACGCTTTATTTCATGGTTAACTTGCTTGAATCTCTAGGAGCTCACGAATTTTTACTCATAATGGCAGGATAGCAGTGCACTGTTACCATTTATTTGAATTATGGAGACTATGGATTCACTGCAGCCAGCAGCGCACTGGCGAGGCACGACCCCTAGAGTTGAAATTAGTTTAAGAAAATGTAGGTTATAGAATGTTACTAAAAACTATGGCTAGTGGTCCTCTTTTGGATCGTAGTTACCCTTGTGTCAATATAAGGCATAGTATCTGATAGCATATCACAGCTGAATCACGGAACCAAGGGTTTACCATCGCCCGAGTATACGGGCGAGGCAAAATTCTCAGTAAAATGACTTCAGACGTGATTACAAGTTTAGGGTACAATAGAGGATAGAAAAATGCCAGGTATGTCCCATAGGATCCAAAACCAATATTAGTGGAAGTTTTGTAAGTTGGGTAGTATGTCTTCCGACCTAGCATCCCGTGGTCCTTGTGATCTATCGACGAGGTAATTGACTGGCACTAATAGGTTTACCTGGAATATAGAATATAGAGGTCAATAACCCATTAGTCAACCAAGGCCTTATGGATAAGAAGTTAGTGGGAAGACTGTATAAGCAAGAACACCGGATAAGGTTTTGATTCTCACAAAACTCGAACTACCTGTGCCCCTTTCAAAAATCTGGTAAAATTGTATTTGACTATCTTAACCAACGCTGCTATTACAGCCTAGTTTTGCAAGCTCACTCTGCTCTCGAGCTTGATTCGAGACATATGTTTAGTGGGGATGCCTGCTAACATATTGCCTAATCAGAATCGATGTATTACGGTTTGATCAACCGTAGTGCACCCGGTTCGCTCTCCCTTTGATTAATCTATGTGGATTGAGATGTAGATGTATCTAGGATCTCATCCGCGACTGCATTGACAATTCCTCTTAAATTATACATTCGCCTTTGAATCACGTAATTGTATTCAGTGACATCTCCCTTGAACTCTATTGTTTTTGTCTTCCATTGATTTGGAAAGACGAAAGCTCATAATTGGTAGAGAGATACGGAGTATCCCCACGGCTATGATAGTTGTATACACAGGTGTAGCTACCATCGCCAGCCCTGTGACTAGAACCTTGCCTTGAGTTATTCGTTCTCCTCTCGACCCCCAAACTGCTATTGGGACCTTCTAGCCATCTAAACTTGAGAATGATTAAGGTTTTACCCTTAGTCAAGATGCCAACCTAGGAGACTACCTATTCTCAAGAAACCCATTTATTGTGAGCCTCTAATTATTTGCTTGGAACTTGTTTTAACTAGCAACCCTTAATCCTCAACTCAACCTTTCCTCGACCAAAACCCACGTTTAGACATGAGATGAATAGACAAGGGTAAGGACAATCATTTACCATGGCTAGGGTAGACACTCATCCCGAGATTGCTTACCCCGTCGATAGCTCTTGTATACTATGGACGAGTGGACCATTCTTTTCGATCGACCATGTGTCATGATACACACTCGTTTTCTATTTATTGAGGAACGATCCTTGACTTGACTTAGATCTACCGTATCCCGTTACGCCGTGCCTTATTCTTTATTAACAAGAGTCGAGGTACAAGATTTGGACTTTGGAACTCTGCTAACCTCATTATTCCTAAAACTATGTCCTAGCTTCTAAGGTGGGTAGACTGTAAGCTTTCTAAAATTTTAGGATACACGAGGATTACCGATTGATTAGAATAATTTCCATTAGGATGATAATTATTGTTTCATAGACTCCCACTTTCCATTTAGATCATTTTGTGTCCCAGGCCGTTTCATTAATAATCGGAGCACCAGACCAGCTGTTACCTTCTAACAAATTTTGGATGCAAGATCTAGACGAGTCCACCTTCATCTAGGTATATCATGTCCCACTCAAACACGTCCCCTTGTACTCTATTTTTATGGTACGACTTTCAGGTCAAAAGGACTAGCTATAACCCTTACCATAATACACGTATACTTCCCGACTTCCATTAGAGCCTCAACCTCGACTCAATTCCTTCGACCCAATATATGGTTGTGATCTACTCGAAGCCCACTACGCACATATCACTAGTGTGCCATTCAATCGTGCATTCTTGTGCTACTTAAACACAAAAGTCACTGAAGACGCATTTTGAGCTGTGAGGACCTAGCTAACCAATTCGACTAGCAACTAGCTCAACCACTTGGGTGGAAGCCTATCCTAGGTTACCCTAACCTAGTAGAAATAGTTTATCATTGGGACCTTGTCCATTCAATATAGACTGAAATCCGAGGTTCATCCAACCAACGATTAATGTCCAATCAGGAACCCATTAAGATCCAGTAAAACCCATCCATACAGACCACCATTTTTGGAATATATAAAACCGAACTATTTGAGATAAGTCCCTATACCGATCATGTAGCCTCCACCTCTTAGAATGTGAGGTCATCCGTAACCCTTATTCCATCTACCTAGGAGTCGCTATACGATCTAGTATGGCATTTATATCCCCTGCTTGTGTGTTTAAATAACCACGGAATAGATCACAATCTTGATTTCTCAAATTCCGTTCTATTATGAAAACTGTTTAGAATTTCAAGAACGAAAATTCTGTATTACGCGGATTGCAAGCCCCTCTAAGAAAAAAAGGGTTCTTCGAGTTAGCAAGTAACTGGACTAGAGTAGCCTAATCTAGCAAATAAGTCAATGGTTCATGAATTTTCTTTCTAGCTGTATCATTGGATACCGCTACTGCTCTTGAAACTTCATTTTTACTCTCGATTGTTCTTCCTTATCTTCATGTCCTTCCTATTCCGGAGCGACGAAGGTCATGCTTATTAGAATTTACCAATATTTCTTGGCTACTTGTATAAATTTGTTGCTTGTAAAATTTTGGGTTGTTTGATAGATAGGAGAGGATTATAGATACCATAAGCAGTAGATATCTATTTGTAGAAATTTTAGCAAGAAGTTGGATGATTTTAAAGTTTTAATGACATGAAATTTGAGGGAGTAGTGTGACCAAAGGTGGGTAGAAGTCCTCGGAGTTTCGTAGTTACAAAATGGCTAGGAGGAGGATATAAACTATTTTTGAGGAATTAAAAATTTGAGGAGATTAAGGTAATGGTAGATTTCCTTTTGAAATTTAAGGAATAGTTATGAATTAGAATTTCGAGGACGAAATTATTTTTAAGGTTGGTAGATTTGTAACCCCTCTTCCCGGAATTTTGATAATATTTTTTTATTTACTTGAATTAAATGGTAATTTTTAGAGTTTTTATAAATAATTATTTAGTTAATTATTACGATATATGATTTTAGCCATGATGGAGTTTTGGAGCACACGGTGACTAGAAATCATGGTACGGATAGTGCCATGGCGTGCTTTGGCTAGTGTATTAGTCCTGGAAGGGAAGGGCGAGCCATAGTGATGTCCTAACTAGGAAAACCAGGCCAAGTTGCGACTTAACCCTTATCGAAGATTTATTTAATTATTAATTGTATTATTGAGTTCAGGGAAACCGGTTATACCATTTTAGCCCGGACTGGACCTGAACTGAGCCCAAGCCCATGTAGTTATGTGGCACGTCCAATGACATTCGTGTTGATGGAATTTGGTAGGAGGGCGTTGTATTTCGTTTTAATGATTTAACGAATATTTTCTAAGTATTCGTAATCTAAATATTATAATATCATTATCGGTTGATAATCAATGATATTCGTATAAAAATAGATCCTTGTGCATCTTGGGATTTCTAGACGATACATAAAGGTATATATACACCATTATTATTTGATTGAATTTTGTTATTATTATTATTATTATTATTATTATTATTATTATTTTATTGATGTTATTATTATATAATATTATTATTATTATTGGTTATACTATAATTGTCAAATAAATGTATTTATATATAGATAAGGCCCTAGACTGAAATAGATAATATTAAATGTATAGAATTTTAGAGTATTATATTTATATGTTATACATGTGCATATAGGGATATAAATATATGAAAATATATTCATGAGTAAATAAGATATACATATAGATAGAAATATATTTAATAGCATATATGTATTATACATATATAGAAATATATATAGATATATATTAGGCTAAAGAAATCTACTAACACTATGGACCCAAAGCCACAGACTGCACACACACACGCATGTGTTCTCCCCAACCCCACCAAAAGCATTCAATCAACAGCAGCAATATGAATTCGAGCCCCTGGAAAGGCCCAACCCGCGCGTTAAAACCCTCACAGTTGCACTCGCATATATACGTATATATAGAGCGCGAGCAGAGGGGAGGAGTTTGATACCTAAACCCTTACTACCCACGCCGCCATGGACAACTGTGCGCGCTCCCAGCCACCCTGGGCGGCCGCTCGCCGCCGATGCCGCGGCCATACGCAGCCGAAATCGGCCAGGGAGCTCACGTACGAACATGACACAACCGCCTCGTGAGCCCATCTTCGATGCGAGCTATCGGCCTCCACGGTTGATGATTCGTCGAACCGATCGTGCAGGTACGATCACAACCCGTATGGCTGTAATTCCCATCATTTAGGTTAATTTTAGATAACCTCTATTGCTCGGAAAATCAAACCCAAGTTCATCGAAAAACTGTCGAAACGGGACAGAAAAACCAGTCCGACTACTCTAGTTCGCGGTCAGTTTTCTCCTAATCCATGCACGATTTCAAAATTTCATTTGAAGACACTTATAAAAAATATATAGGAGATGGAAACCCTTATTTTCATTTCTGTATTCGTGCAACGTGTGCTGAATAAACAGTCCCCAAAGATTACGAAAAATCTGTTTGAAAATATTAAAAATTAGGAAAAACACTTGGATATGACGTGCGTCCTGCCAATCCGGGAGACGTGGTCACGAACCGAAAGCATCGAAAGGTACGTAACGGCTTCGTGGACGTGTGGACTTTGACGGAATTCAAATTGGTTGCGTGTGCGCGATGAATTTGATGCGTATCCGAAGAAATTCACCGTATCGGCCTCTGTACAAATTTCTCAATTACTTTGTGCACGTTCGTCAGATCGAGGCAAAACTTGCGCCAACAGGTCCGTATCATTTTTCTAGTCCTGTATGCCATGTTTCGTCCGATTCTGAGACAGTTGATCGTATTATCGTTTTGCGGGCCCCACGGTCTGACTCAACGAACGATTTTGTGCACGGGCCGCCGGAATCAAACTTTGGACATACGGTTGGATTCCTATCATCAAAACGAATAAGTAGACATATATTTTGATGACTTTAGAGATCATTGACTCTGGCACGTTTTTCCGTGCAAAGTGGGTTCAACGGCGGACATCGTTTTGACCCAAAATTACCATTTTGTCCCTGTGTCCAGAATTGGACTTAAGGACAGGCAATCCTAGCTAATTTGACTATTCTGAGAACATTGGTAATATTTATTTTAGCTTCCGAGGATTGTTGTACGAGTTTTGACTATTGTGGCACACTAAATGGTTTGGAATATCGGTTTCACTAGCAAAGGACCACAGACGAGTACAGTTTATTGTTTGTTTTCAGCATTGATCTTTACTATGCATCAATGTTTAGTCGATAGATATGTGATTTCAGTTTTATGTTGAATTTGTTCCTTGTTGTGTTGGGAGGGTGAAGTACCAACGATGTGTGATCTGACCTTAGACAATATAGACAGTGATTTATTATTACAAAGTAGACAGTATAGACAGTGATTTAATATTACAAAGTAGACAGTATAGACAGTGATTTATTATTGCTAAGTAGACAGTGTAAACAGTAATTTATTATTGCAAAGTAGACCGTGTTTATTTATTGTATTATTCAATATAGACAGTGTAACTTTATATAATGTAGACATTGTAACTTTAGACAGTGTAGACAGTGTAATTTTAGACAGTATAGACAGTGTCATGTAATTGTCCCGAGATCGATCACATATCAAAGGTATTTCAGTCAGTCTATCGGAAGTATTTTCTTGCATTTCATTTACTATTTTCGATATTTAGTTTATTTCTGTTTCTTCCGTTTATTTTTATAAATCATAAGTCTAAAGGCTAACCTCTGTCGTATAGTCATTTTCATATATTGAAACTGCATTCAGTGAATTGTACTCGTTCCATTCCTGACTGGAAACCAATATTTTTCAGGTTAGCCGTTGATTCACTGAGCATTGTTTCTTTTATTTTGATCATCATGGCCGTGACAGCGTTCTACCGCCGACACTGCGGCGTAGGCTGGCTTGGACACGTCTCGTATCCGTAGAAAAAAATGGGTGCGGGTCGTGACACTTAGTTAGCATGGTGTGGGACCCTAATGTGACTTAAGTTAGTCTTAGTTGACTTGAGTGTGGCTAGGGTTCATGAGAGGATTGGGAGAGTTATGTATTTTGGACTTATAGCTAAGGGGTTGTGCTAGCTAGCTTATGAACTTAGGCTCAAGCCCATTTACATGAAACCCTAACCCTAGTCCCCTACATGGCCGGCCACCACAGCCCATTCCAAACCTAATTTCAGCCTATTTAATGTCTCCTCACAACCACTTGCCTCTTTTAGAAACTTTTCTTTAGGAAACCCTAATTTCTTTCCTTTCATCATTTCTCTACCAAATTGATCCCAAACTTTTGCATTGGAATCTGGAGTTGAAGGAGAAGGAGGCTAGTTTACAAGAAGGAGAGCTCATTGGGACATAGCTTGAGGAAGGAGACTTCACTATTTGGGGCTTTTTCTTGGATATTGGATCCCTATAGGTAATTTCTACAAATCACCCTAAATTCCTGATTTTATTCCATAGATGCATCCATCTAGGTGTCCCCTAGCTGTAGGAAAGTTTGGTGGAAATTCGTGTTGATATGGTGTCCGTATCGGACACGTATCTATGTGTATGAGTAGGTGTTTGATGAAATGCCCAAGAGAGGTTTTATTTCTATTTTTCCAAAACTATTTAAACAAATTTGTAGATCTATATGTATACTTTAATTTTTCATGAAGGAATGTATGTGTTTTTGTGTCTGTGTCGTGTCCACGAATAACTGGACATGCTCGTACGCGAGCCGTGCTCATGCCCTGCTGCTCGGGCTCTCTGTAGGACACGACACAACACTATGGGACACGACACTTGGTGTGCGGCTAGGGCTAGTGACTGACACGACACCCCTAAAGTGTCAGGTCGTATCGTGTCGAGTCAGACACGTACTAGCCACTATATTGAACCACATACGCACACATACACGTAAAAAACCCCAACTGATACGTGCACTGTGTCACGCCTACACGTGTCGTGGCGTTGTGTCAGGCTACTGGATATGTAGCACTACACCCCCTCTACCCTCTAACAGAAGCACGAGGGCTGAAGTGTCGTGTGTCGTGTCCACGATGACACGAACCTACTGTACGATGATTCTGATACACAGTGTGCACTCTGTGTGTTTGTAATTGATTGGACACGTTCGTGTCCACTTGGTAGGACACGAATACCCCCTGACACGTATGCACATGTGTGACACCTGTGCACACACTGATTTAGTATTTATTTGAATTTTAATTCGAAATTGGGTTTTCCCTGTTGGACTGATACAAGATCGGGTAAATTTCTGAAATTGGGTTTATGTGATTCAAAATATATGATTCAATGTTAATGTCAGATGTTATCATGACTGGTAGATGTTGATTCATGTTTAGGTTGTGTCTTAGGTTTTTATTTTGCTATTTGGTTGATTTTTGAAGGACTGATACTCAGTAAATGCTTGAAAACTGAATAGGGATATGGCATGGGGTTATATCTATATCAATATATGTTGAATTGAATGAGATGGCATGGTACCATTTTCCTGAGACACTTATATCACTGCTGTACACAAAATCTGAGAACACACACACACACACACATATATTTTACTGCTTATGACTAAACCTTGAATACACACACACTATACAGCTGACACACACACACATCCATGTCACCCTCACTATCACTCTCATCTCACACACACACACATATTTTACCTAAAATCTGAGAATACACACATACAGATATTACACTGTTGACTGAAACCTAAGAATACACACACACATATTACACTGATGACTTGTGTAGCTTTGAGATTGTGTATGAGTGCTAGCCTAGGCTTGGTTAGGCTTAGTGAGACTTGATTGGACTAGGATTGACCTAGTTGACCTAGTTTGACTAGTAAAATTAACTGGAGTTGACCAAGAGTTAACTTTAGTCTAGAATGACCTAGAATTCATATAGAATACATTGTAAAGTTTAATATTACCATTCTGGACATTGTGATCTGTGTTGCTCTAAATAGGACTCATCTACTCTGTCTGGACATATATACTCGTCGGATACTCAGGATACCAAGCGAGTACATTCTCTGGCCATTTCATACTTGATAGGATTTATATTTATGCTCTAGATTACTTTACTTGATGCTGTCACGTTGTTAACACGGATTGGTACTATATGGATCCCTTCATGAGATGTTATCCCCTTGGGAGCATCGGGTTACGTCATGTCATGTGCGTTTCACTTTCATCATGTACTTCGGTGCTTTTACCATTCATGTGCACTCTTGTGATTCATGTACTCTCATGTTCAAGGAGCTCCCATGTATACATTTATGTGCACCCATTTATGGGTCTTTATGTGATATCATGTGCAATAACATAACTTGTCTGGATCCTTGTGTATTGATTGGGGTACGGGAGAGTATAAATGGTCATGTGAACAATTCTAAAGTAGTGTAATCACGTGCAAACTCTTAGAATAATCATGTACAAATTCAAGCTGTTCACATGTCTATCTTGTACTCTACATCACTAGCCACTGTTAGCTCTTTACTTATAGTAGATATTTTTTTTACAGTCATCTCTTTTACTTCATATATTCTCCAGCGTTTCATGTATCTTACTCTATAGCATATTTACATATCCTATCATATTATGAACTGCGTGAGATGTATTATGCTCGTTCCTGTCATGACTGGACCTATTGAAATATTATATTTGATATTGACGAGTTTTGTCCTACATACTGTGTGAGAGGTATTATGCTCGTTCCTGTCCTAGATGACACCTGTGAGCTGGACTCCCAGGAGGACTCGGCCCTTGCAGAGGACATTACCCCAGTAGTCTAGGCTACTTAGCTAGACTAGTTATCTTACTTATTGTCTTGTCTTATTTTGGATACATTTTGTACTTATTTGGGGATTTTATTATTCTAGATGTTGTGGAGATGCTAACTTAGACTCTTAGACTTCTTCTCTTATTGTATTCATTTGGCGACTTTCATATCTATCTATCTTATCGTACTTTCTACCTTAGCTGTGATTGAGTTGTACATTTCTATATTGTCCTCCATTCGGAGCGTATATATTGTACAGGTATCGTATAATTGTTAGATGTATGTGACCTAGGACAGCGTTCTACTGCCGACACTGCAGCGTAGGCTGAACGTACCCACTTCTCGTACCCCTACACTGGATACGGGTCGTGACACATTTTTAGTGGTGGCCCATGCAGGTCCAGATTTGTAGTGGTATTCGAACTAGAGTATCACTATAGCCTGTAGTAGAATATAGGATATAGTTTTGAGGTACTCAGTCACATTAGGAAAACTCCGATCCAATACTTGCCATCTAAATTCTTTTTGATTAAATGTTTTCCTTTGAATAAATAAACTGTCCTCCTTTAATTTTTTGCTTCATTTTCAGTAATTGTTTCTGGTTTTGATCTGTCTTCATGATGGTTATGGAGACACGATCTCATCGCTCCAGTCCGGGAGATACTATTGAGAGGTCGGCCACCTCTCGTCCTGTTCAGCAGGGCCTTGAGACCGCAGCTCATGTTGTACTGACTCAGGTTGGCGTTTCTGCTGCATTTGGAGGTGCACCTCCGCCTGTACAGAGACCTTCCCTCGTAATTCCTGATTTCTCTCGGCAGCAGCCACCTTCTGGATCAGTTGACGCAGGACAGTTGTTCGACTTCTTTCAGAGGATGGTGGAGGCCCAGCGACAGCAGTCCGTTCATTTCCAACAGGGCATAGAGAATGTCCATCAGCTTGCCCTGACGACTGTGGAGAGAGTTATTACGCAGTCGCAGACAGCCCAGATGTAGCCATATCAGCCGAGGACACCAGGGATCCAGGACTTCCAGAAGATGCGTCCGTGGGACTTTTGTGGTACTGAGGGGATTCTGTATGCAGATGATTGGATAGAGCATATCGAGGAGATCTTTCGGCTGGCAAAGATTCCAGCACGACTGCAGATTGAGGCGGCAAGTAGCCATATGCAGGACCTGGCCTGCACATTGTACCAGACGGACCCGAGGGTCGGTACAGAGGGCAAGACTTGGACAGCCTTCAAGAAGCTGTTCAAGGAGAAGTTTTTCCCTGACACAGCTCTTGGCGCCCTAGAGACGCAGTTTGAGAGCTTAGTTCAGGGCAGTCAGACTATCGAGGAGTATGCTGGAGAGTTCTGCCGTCTGGGCAGATTTATTGAGGGGCTCAGTGAGACAGCGAAGAGTGACCAAGAGTGACCGAAGAGTGACCGAAGTGCCACTTTTGAGGAGATTCTGGTGGGTGCCCTAGCAGCAGAGGATGATCTTGAGCTGAGGCTCAAGAGGGGACGAGACGCACAAGGAGCCAGTGGCAACGAAGGATAGGCCAAGAGGCCACACTTTCAGCAGCAGCATCAGCATCAGCATAGGCAGTTCCAGACACAGCAGTTCCAAGGTCAGGGCCGTGCACCTTTCCAGTAGGTACAAGCAGCAGCAGTCGAGGGTTCAGCCACAGGCACTCAGGTAACAGCCCGTTAATTGTCACTACAACAAAAAACCCTTTTAATGACGGCTAAAAAGCGTCATTAATGACAAACCATGATGCTTTTTTTTTCACAGCAACTGTTATGAAAACGGGTGTTATAAATATTTTTTAAAAGCGTCATAAAATAACCGTCATGAATAGTTTCTATAAAAGCGTTATGAATAGTTAATATATAGTGCACAATTCAGAACAATTTTAAAATGTCATGAATAGATAACATGTATAGGCTCAATGCAGCACATTTATAACACTTTATACTTTTCAAATTAGCATATCCAAATCAGTCCATATAATTGTCAGGCCTAAAAATCAAATTAATATTATATATCACCATCTTTATTACATTTCTCAAAATAGAGTACATATCAACATCTTCATTACATTCTCAAAATAGAATATCCAAATACATATATACATTTACAAATACATATATACATTTAAAACTACCAAAAAACCTGCACCCAGAGCTCTGTTGGACTACCAGGGACTAAAGGTCCTCCAACTGCTAAAATCTTTATGGAAAAAAGCAGTATCCTCGTTTGTTTGAATTTAATGTCTCTTGTAATTGATTGGTCCACATATGAAAGAAGGAAAGCTGAAAAAAAACAAAAAAAAGTTTACATTGGAAGCATGAATAAACTCTAAGAAAGAATGTTACGAATTTTCGGGGTACAATGTCAAAATGCCTATCAATTTCCACAAAAGAGAGATGTCAAAGGCTGTTCTATAACATCTGTACCACTTTATAATCAATCTTGCTTATCCAGTATAGCCATCATTATCACAATTCTGGAGCAAAAAAAAAGTATGAGACGGAACTGATTTTGCATGACCAAATAAAGATTGCAAGCTAAAATGACGAAAATTTTAAGGTTTATGTTCCTCAGGCAGTTCAAATTCTGTACTTTTCATGTCTGTCCTGGGATTATAAAACATGCATCAGGAATTTTTTATCCAATATAAAAATCCAATCATCAATCGTCACAAATCTATCTAGAAGAATTAATTAACGTACCTCCAATTTGTCCCCGTTCTCGACGATGTCGATCTGGAGGATCCAATCGGCCTCCTGCTTCTTCAGATTGTAAACGTTCTCGACGATCTGATACTCCGTCACCTAATTAATACCAGACCAAAAATCATCGATCGACCAAATCAACGGCGAGAGAAAGAGAGAGAGAGAGAGAGAGGGAAGGGGAGTCACCGGCTGACCTTCTTCGGAGAGATCTGGGAGTCCTTGGCGCTGACCTGGCTGTGGATCTGCTGTACAATCTTCTGGCAGACCTGGCACCGGATGAACGGGATGTCCTCCTTGCGAGCGACGGAGTTCACCTTCTTCTTGGGCCCAGCAATGGCGGGAGGTATGGAGTGGCGGGGGTTGTGGGGGTCTGGGGTGTAGCGGAAAGGGGTCCAGTGGGCGGAGGATGAGGAGGGGGTCGGCTGGTGGGAGTGGTGGCGGCGGCCGTACATCGCTTCGCCTGCCCTGTGCCCGAGGTTCAGCAGATCGGGTTGGAGGAGAATCTAGGGTTTGGTGGGGATGGAGGGAAATTTAGGGATCCAGGATGGAGAAGCGGAGGAGGAAACTAAGCGGAGGACGACAATGTGGAGGATTAAAAGAAGGAGGAGGAGATGATTAGGGTTTGGTGAGAGGAGGGAAGAGAAGGAGAAGGGGAGTGGAGCTGAGAGGGAAGGAGAAGGGATTTGGAGAGGGGATGAGAAGGGGGCGGAGGCTTGAGCCTCCAAATATCGCGTTGGTGGAAAGAATTTTACAGAAAACTTATTACAAGTTTGCCACCGCTCTAAAATATTAATAACACTTTATTTTATAAACGTTATAAAAAGTCCAAAATTAGCCAAAACCGTCATAGAAAAAATATATTTCGAACTTTGATGACGCTTCTTTATCAGCCGTCATGAAATCCACTTATCAAGCGTCATTAATAGGTCTTTTTGTTGTAGTGTGTGGTTTCTGCAAGAAGCCAAGGCATGTGTGGAATGACTGCAGGAAGAGGCTCGGGAGGTGCCTACTCTGTGGTTCGGCGGAGCACTAGCTGAGAGAGTGTTCCATGTCTTCGGGACGAGCAGCTTCGAGAGCGGGGGCCAGAGCTCCAGCAGTACATCAGAAAGGACCTTTGCAGATTCAGCAGCAGAGGTTCGCTCGGCATCAGTAGCAGGCCAGGGGAGGTCAGCATGGGCGAGCTTTCTCCATGGCAGCTGAGGAGGCAGAGGCTATCGGGGAGCTGATCGCAGGTTATATTCTTCTCGACTCCATTCCAGCTTTTGCATTGTTCGATTCGGGGGCTTCCTACAGCTTCGTGTATGTATCTTTTGCTATTAGACACCACCTTGTATCCGAATCGTTGCCTAGGAATTACAAGATAACGACCGGGGGTGGCATTATCCTCGTTAGTAATATTTACAAGAGTCGGAGAGTTGATTTGGGAGGCCGAGAGTTGGATGTGAGTCTGCTCGTGATACTATTGTCGAACTACGATATCGTACTCGGTATGGATTGGTTGAGCAGGCACCCCGCCAGCATAGATTGCCGTGGGGGTAGGGTTCTTTTCAGAGCACCCGGAGAGCCAGAGTTCGAGTTCACCCGACGGCAGGCAGAGCAGAGCAGCAAAGTTTTCTGTGGAGTATCAGTAGAGGAGCAGGCATTACCACACCCTTTGATAGCGGAGTTCATGGACGTCTTTCTGGAGGATTTGCCAGGACTACCCCCGGACAGAGACGTGGAGTTCTCTATAGACATAGTGCCCGGCGCAGAGCCGATATCTCAGCACGTCTATAGGGTGAACAACAGCGAGATGGTAGAGTTGAAGAAGCAAGTGGATGAGCTGCAGGATAAGGGCTTCATTCGATCGAGTTTTTCACCATGGGGTGCACCGGTACTCTTTGTACCCAAGAAGGATGGTCGGTCAGGATATGTATCGACTACAGGGCACTCAACAACCTTACGATCAAGAATAAGTACCCGTTGTCGAGGATCGACGATCTCTTCGATCAGCTGAGTGGGGCTGAGGGTATTTTCTAAGATTGATCCGAGGTCAGGTTACCATCAGGTGAAGGTGAAGAAGGAGGATATCCCGAAGAACGCATTCAGGATGCGGTATGGCCAGTTTAAGTTCATGGTGATGTCGTTTGGGTCGACTAATGCCCCGACGATATTCATGAACCTGATGAACAAGGTGTTCCACTAGTTCTTAGACAAGTTCGTGGTGGTATTCATCGATGATATCCTAGTGTACTCGAAGACTGGAGAGGAGCATGAGGAGCACTTGAGAATGGTTCTGGAGACTCTCGGGAGGGAGGAGCTTTATGGCAAGCTCTCAAAGTGTGAGTTCTTTCTGGACAGAGTTGACTTCTTGGGTCATGTGGTGACTGGAGATGGGATCTCAGTTGACCTGAAGAAGATCACGGCAGTTGAGGCTTGGACAACACCGAGTTCAGTAGCAGAGATCAGGAGCTTCTTGAGATTGGCAGGCTATTATTATAGGAGGTTCGTACAGGATTTCTTCCGGGTTGCAGAGCCATTGACTAGGCTGACCCGAAAGGATGCAGAGTTTGTCTAGTCAGAGGAGTGTCAGGTCGCTTTTAATGAGTTAAAGAAGCGGCTGACGACAGCTCCGATTCTGACATTGCCATCAGGATCAGGGGGGTTCACTATCTACAGTGACGCCTTAGGGAAGGGTTTGGGTTGTGTCTTACAGCAGCATGGGAAGGTGATTGTCTATGCTTCCAGGCAGTTACGTCCCCATGAGAAGAACTACCCTACCCACGACTTGGAGTTGGCAGCAATTATATTTGCTTTGAAGTTGTGGAAACACTACTTATACGGAGAGCGGGTTGAGATCTTTACATATCATAAGATCTTGAAGTATGTGTTTACACAGAAGGAGCTCAACATGAGGCAGCGCAGGTGGTTGGAGTTGATGAAGGACTTCGACATTTTACTACAGTATCACCCAGGGGAAGGCCAACTGTGGTTGCCGATGCCTTGAGTAGGTATCCAACAACCATGTGTTTGACTATGTATCGTCACTTGCTAACAGATTTGGAGAGCCTGGGATTGAGGTGGTTGTGCCAGAAGTTCAGATGCAGATGTAGGGCCTTCAGATTCAGTCAGACTTGATGGAGGGGATCAAGTCGACACAGTTTAAGGATGTTGCTTTTCGGTGTATCCGAGAGTAGGTTCGAGCAAGGCTGGTGGATGATGAGTTTACTCTTGCAGAGGATGGCGCATTGAGGTACGGTTCCAGGCTATGTGTGCCCAGTGGAGAGCTCAGGGAGCAGGTCATGCAGGAGGCCCGACCGATGTCAGTACTCTATACATCCAGGTGCCAACAATGATGTATAGGGATCTGAGGGAGACGTCTGGTGGTATGGGATGAAGCGGGAGGTAGCTCGCTTGGTAGCCAGATATTTGGTCTGTCAGCAGGTCAAGGCAAAGAGGCAGAGGCCAGGAGGTTTGTTGCAGCCATTGCCCACTCCAGAGTGGAAATGGGAGCACATAACGATGGACTTTGTTTCTGGATTGTCGCGTACACCAGGAGGAAAAGACGTGATTTGGGTCATCGTAGACAGGTTAACCAAATCGGCCCACTTTTTGCCATTTAAAGTGGGTACGTCTACTGAGAGGCTAGCAGAGATGTATATGCGGCAGATTGTCAGGATTTATGGAGTTCCGGTGAGCATTGTCTCAGATTGGGATAGTCACTTTACTTTCTATTTTTGGCGGAGTCTGCAGACTAGTTTGGGCACTCTGCTCAAGTTTAGTACTGCATACCACCCTCAGAAGAACGGACAGTCAGAGAGGACTATTCAGACACTTGAGGACATGCTGCAGACTTGTGTTTTGGATTTCGAAGGATCCTGGGAGGATCACTTACACTTAGTGGAGTTTGCATACAACAACAGTTTTCAGGCCAGCATTGAGATATCACCATTCGAGGCACTGTACGGGTACAGATGTCGTACACCCTTATCTTGGGATGATATGGGAGAGAGAGCTTTATTGGGACCTGAGATGGTTGTAGATGAAGTCGAAAAGGTAAAGCTCATCAGAGACCGGATTCGTGTGGCGCAGGACAGACATCGACACTGGGCCGATAGCCACCGCAGACCTTTGGAGTTTGAGGTACAGATTAGAGAGGATTAGAATTAGGAGTTGTTTTGTTTGTGATTTTGTTTGATCATGTTTGAATATATTATTAATTGAGACTTTGCTTGTGATTAGGTTGGAGATCTGGTTTTCTTGAGGATATCTCCGACACGTGGTACGATACATTTTGGTGGAGGTAGGGAAGCTTAGCCCGTGCTTCATCGGACCTTTCGTCACCAGCGAAAGAGTCGGTGATGTGGCTTATAGGCTAGACTTGCCACCTGCACTAGTGGGAGTCCATAACGTATTCCACATGTCGCATCTGAGATAGTATGTGGCAGATCCTAGCCATGTACTTGATCACTCAGAGATTGAGGTGGGACCTACTCTTAGCTATCCAGAGCAGCCTGTGGAGATTCTGGATCGACGAGAGAAGGTTCTGAGAAACTAGGTGATACCCTTGGTTTGCGTCGCATGGAGGTATCATTCTCCAGGAGAGTCTACATGAGAGTGGGAGGATGAGATGCGCGAGCGGTACCATATCTTTTTGGACCTTGAGATATGATTGTCTATCCTTCTCATCAGTTCAGTTTAGCCTTTCAATTTTGACGACGAAATTCTTTTAAGGAGGGTAGATTTGTCACTACCACATTTTAGTCTTGAGGGTATTTTGGTTATTTTGATTTTTGTGAATTATTTTATTAATTATTGCATTAGTGTTGTGATTTTTGACTTTTTCTAGTTGTGACTTTAGAGACTAGCCTAGAGTTTGACTTTGACTTTAGTGACTTAGTTAGCATGGTGTGGGACCCTAATGTGACTTAAATTAATCTTAGTTGACTTGAGTGTAGCTAGGGTTCATGAGAGGATTAGGAGAGTAATTTATTTTTGACTTATAGCTAAGGGGTTGTGCTAGCTAGCTTATGAACTTAGGCTCAAGCCCATTTACATGAAACCCTAACCCTAGTCCCCTACATGTCCTGCTACCACAGCCCACTCCTAACCTAATTTCAGCCTATTTAATGTCTTCTCACAACCACTTGCCTCTTTTAGAAACTTTCCTTTAGGAAACCCTAAATTCTTTCCTCTTTCATCATTTTTTCCACCAAATTGATCCCAACCTTTTGCATTGGAATCCAAATCTGGAGTAGAATGAGAAGGAGGCTAGTTTGTAAGGAGGAGAGCTCATTGGGACATAGCTTGAGGAAGGAGACTTCACTACTTGGGGCTTTTTCTTAGAGATTGGATCCCTAATAGATAATTTCTACAAATCATCCTAAATTCCTAATTTTATTCCATAAATGCATCCATCTAGGTGTCCCCTAGCTGTAAGAAACGTTTGGTGGAAATTCGTGTTGATTTGGTGTCCATATCGGACACGTATCTATGTTTATGAGTAGGTGTTTGATGAAATGCCCAAGAGAGGTTTTATTTCTGTTTTTCCAAAACTATTTAAACAAATTTGCAGATCTATATGTATACTTTGATTTTCGTGAAGGAATGTATGTGTTTTCGTGTCTGTGTCGTGTCCCACGAGCAACTGGACACGCTCGCACGCGAGCCGTGCCCATGTCATGCTGTCGGGCTCTCTGTAGGATACGACACAGCACTTGGGGACACGATACTTGGTGTGCGACTAGGGCTTAGTGACTGACAAGATGCCCCTAAAGTGTCAGGTCGTATCGTGTCGAGTCAAACACGTACTAGCCACTGTATTGAACCACACATGCACACACACACGCGAAAACCCCCAACTGATACGTGTACTGTGTCACGCCTATACGTGTCGTGGCATTACGTCAGGCTACTGTACACGTAGCACTACACCCCTTCTACCCTCTGACACGAGTACGAGGGCTGAAGTGTCGTGTGTCGTATCCACGATGACACGAACCCACTGTACGATGATTCTGATACACAGTGTGCACTCTGTGTGTTTATAATTGATTGGACACGTTCGTGTCCACTTGGTAGGACACGAACACCCCCTCTGACACGTATGCACATGTGTGACACCTGTGCACATACTGATTTAGTATTTATTTGAATTTTAATTCAAAATTGTGTTTTTCCTGTTGGACTGATACGAGAACGGGTAAATTTCTGAAATTAGGTTTATGTGATTCAAAATATATAATTCAATGTTAATGTCAGATGTTATCATGACTGGTAGATGTTGATTCATGTTTAGGTTGTGTGTTTGGTTTTCATTTTGCTATTTGGTTGATTTTCGAAGGACTGATAATCAGTGATTGCTTGAAAACTGAATAGGGATATGGCATGGGTTATATCTATATCAATAGAAGTTGAATTGAATGAGATGACATCGTACCATTTTCCTGAGACACTTATATCACTGCTGCACATGAAATTTGAGAACACACAAACACATATTTTACTGCTTATGACTAAACCATGAATACACACACACTATACAGCTGACACACACACACATCTATGTCACCCTTACTATCACTCTCATCTCTCTCTCTCTCACACACACACACACACACACACACACACACACACACACACACACACACACACACACACACACACACATATTTTACCTGAAATATGAGAATACACACACACACATATTACACTGTTGACTAAAACCTGAGAATACACACATACACATATTATACTGTTGACTAAAATCTGAGAATACACATACCCACACACACAGTTGACACTATGCACCATCTCACCTCTCTAATATGTATACATGTAATATATATGTTGATATAATGTATGTATGTAGGTAAGTTGGTATGTATATATATATATAGCATCCTATGGATATATTGTATGAATATATGCTAAATTGATTATAGGCATATAGCCTATAGATAATTTCCTATGTGTATGCCTATATACATTGAGTATGTATGTATCTATATATGTAATGTGTGTTGATGACTTGTGTAGCTTTGAGATTGTGTGTGAGTGCTAGCCTAGGCTTGGTTAGGCTTAGTGAGACTTGATTGGACTAGGATTGACCTAGTTGACCTAGTTTGACTAGTGAAATTAACTGGAGTTGACCAAGAGTTGACTTTAGTCTAGAATAACCTAGAATTCATATAGAATGTATTGTAAAGTTTAATATTGCCATTCTGGATATGTTGTGACCTGTGTTGCTCTAAACAAGGACTCATCTACTCTGTCTGGACATATATACTCATCGGATACTCAGGATACCAGGCGAGTACATTCTATGACCGTTTCATACTTGATAGGATTTACATTTATGCTCTAGATTACTTTACTTGATGCTGTCACGTTGTTAACACGGATTGGTACTATATGGATCCCTTCATGAGATGTTATCCCCCTCGGGAGCATCGGGTTACGTCATGTCATGTGCGTTTTACTTTCATCATGTACTCCGGTGCTTTTACCATTCATGTGCACTCTTGTGATTCATGCACTCTCATGTTCACGGAGCCCCCATGTATACATTCATGTGCACCGATTTATGGGCCTTCATGTGATATCATGTGCAATAATATAACTTGTCTGGATCCTTGTGTATTGATTGGGTACGGGAGAGTATAAATGGTCATGTGAACAATTTCAAAGTAGTGTAATCATGTGAAAACTCTTAGAATAATCATGTGTAAATTCAAGTCGTTCACATGTCTATCTTGTACTCTACATCACTAGACACTGTTAGCTCTTTACTTATAGTAGATATTTCTTTACAGTCATCTCTTTTACTTTATATATTCTCCAGCATTTCATGTATCTTACTCTATAGCATATTTACATATCCTGTCATATTATGAATTACGTGAGATGTATTGTGTTCGTTCCTGTCCTGACTAGACCTGTTGAAATATTACAGATGACATTGAGGGTTTTTGTCCTACATACTATGGAGCAGGCCTAGATGACACCTGTGAGCTGGACTCCCAGGAGGACCCAGCCTTGCAGAGGACATTATCCCAGTAGTCTAGGCTAGTTAGCTAGACTAGTTATCTTACTTATTTTCTTGTCTTATTTTGGATACATTTTGTACTTATTTGGGGATTTTGTTATTCTGGATGTTGTGAAGATGCTATCTTAGACTCTTAGACTTCTTCTCTTATTGTATTTCATTTGGCGACTTTCATATCTGTCTATCTTATCGTACTTTCTACCTTAGTTGTGATTGAGTTGTACATTTCTATATTGTCCTCCATTCAGAGCGTATACATTGTACAGGTACCTTATAATTGTTAGATGTATGTGACCTTGGATAGCGTTCTACTGCCGACACTGCGGCATAGGCTGGACGTATCCACTTCTCGTGCCCCTACACTGGGTGCGAGTCATGACACTATTCCAAGTCTATATTCCATGCCACATAGTCACAAATAAAAATTAAAATCCGGATCACAATATGGTCTAGTATTCCATTATCAAAGTAGTGAACCACACCTACAACTAGACTAGGACAAGGGTTGGCTCACTACTCCAAGACAAGAGAATGTTCTATGTCATGATCAGGTGTAAGTACAAGATACAGGTGTACTTGTACTTGTTAACCATGTAACCATATACAGGGACAATGCAGGAAAAATACGTTTACCAGGGAATGGGGTGTGACATCTTTACCCTCCTTAGAAAAATTTTGTCCTCGAAATTTCAATCATGACAAGATAGAGAAATCATGTCAAGCAAGATACTAACTACAAGCCTAACTACACATGCAACCACATCAATCAATCATGCAACAAAAAAAATCATCCACACTATATATAGGGTGCTAACCAAGCGCGAAATTCAACGTTTGAAGGCATAAGAATAAATATACCTTCCGAGTCAAACAAGTATGGATATCGAGATCTGATCTCATCCTCGCGCCCCCATGTTAACTCTTTCGGTGTGCGATGGCCCCAAGCGACACGGAAAAACTTAATAGTCCAGTTCTTGAGCACATTCGCTCTCCGATCTAAAATGGATACGGGTTGTTCCTCGTAACTCAAGTCAGTACCAACGACTGGATTAGAATGATTGAGGATGTGGCTCAGATCCAGGACATACCTTTGCAACTGAGATACATGAAAGATATCATGTACATCACGTAGCGAAGGTGAAGGGCAAGACGATAAGAAATATCGCCTACCCGTACTAGAATATTAAAAGGACCAACGTAACATGGACTAATCTTTCTCTGGGCTCCAAATCTAATAACTCTTAGAGTAGGGGAAATCCGTAGAAATACCTGGTCACCGATACTAAACTCTAGGGGTCTCTGATGCGGATCTGTCCAATGGTGATGTCTATCATGTGCAACTCGAAACCGCTCTCTGATCAACTTGACTATCTCCACTGTCTGTGTGATCATCTCTGGTCCCAACAATTTTTGCTCACCCACATTATCCCATGCTAGAGGAGATCTGTATTTTTTCATATATTTCTTCAAACGGAGCCATCGAGTACTCGTTTGATAATTGTTATTGTAAAAAAACTCCACCAGATGAAGATGATCCTCCCAAGAACAATCAAAATCCAAGGTACAAGCTCGCAACATATCTTCCAAGGTCAGAATGGTCCCTTTTAACTGTCCTATATGTCTGTGGATGATAAGATATACTGAACCTCAATCTGGTGCGCAAGCTCCGATGCAAACTCTGCCAAAAAAGGAGGAGAACTGAGTGTCTCGATCTGATACTATGCTCATTGGAATACCATGCTGCCTCACTATCTGCTTCACATACGTATCTGCCAAGTGCTTAGTAGACGCCCCACTCTGAAAGAAGAAAGTGTGTACATTCATGGGTCGATCCGCTATCACCCAAACTATATTTCGATCAGTTAGAGATCTAGGTAAACCGGTCATGAAATCTATTGTAATATGTTCGCATTTCCACTTCGAGATAGGAAGCGGTTGTAATAATCCTATTGACCTCTGCTGCTCTGCTTTTACTTGCTGCCATATCAAACAATAGGAAACGAGCTATCTCCTCTTTATGCCATTCTCCCAAAAGTGCTGCTTTACATCCTGATACATCTTTGTTCCCCCAGGGTGTATGGAATAAGGAGAACTATGAGCCTCTGCCATAACTTTCTACCGAAGGTCCCCGCTCAGCACACAAAGACATCTTCCAAATCTATGTGTCACGTCCTCATGGATTACTAACTCCTGCCTGAGACCTGACTCATATTCTAATCGAAACTTCTAGATCTACGGGTCCTCTGCCTGAGCTGCTCTGATCATTTCCACCTACGTAAACTGAACCTCCAAGCTGGCTATAACTCTTATGTCCTGCGGTAGAATCACCTTAACTCCTATCTCCTGAAGATCTTCCAAAATATGCCTCTGCGATGTCAAGATTAATGCACTACTCCTTCTACTCAGGACATCTGCTACCATATTCGTCTGATATTGAAGATTCACATCAAAATCCTTCAACAACTCTAGCTATCTTCTCTGCCTCATGTTCAGGTCCTTCTGGGTGAACATATACTTCAAGATTTTATGATCGATGTAAATCTCTACTTGATCAATATACAAGTAGTGCCTCCATAATTTAAATGCAAACATCAATGCTGCTAACTCCAAATTGTGGTCAGGCAGTTTTTTTCATCATCTCGAAGATGCTAAGATGCATATGCTATCACCTTTCCATGTTGTCTCAATACACACCCTAGTCAATTCCCCGATGCGTTACAATATAATGTAAAGCCTTCTGATCCCACTAGAAGTGTCAAAATTGACGCTGAAATCAATTTCTTCTTCAGTTTTTTAAATAATGCTTGACATTGATCTAACCAAACAAACTCTACCTTCTTACTGCGTCAAATGCTCAAGGGTGCTGACATTCATCTAACCAAATAACCTCTCCACGGTCACAACCTTCTTCGGATCTACTGGTACTCCTGCTCCATAGATGATGTGTCCTGAGAATTAAATATGATCCAACCAAAACTTGCATTTACTAAGCTTTACATAAAGTTGGTACTCTCTCAAGGTAAACCATACGAAGATGCTCCTCATGCTCAACCTCATCACTGGAATAGACGAGGATGTCATCTATGAATACCACCACAAACGTATCCAAATAGGGCATTAAGATATGATTTATTAAATCCAAAAACACCCATAAGGCATTAGTTAATCCAAGTGGCATCACCAAAAACTCATAATGTCCATATCGTGATCTAAATGCCATCATGGGTATGTCATGCTCCCGGACCCTCACTTGATGATATTCAGACCGAAAATCAAAATTGGATAAGACGCTAGCTTTAATCAACTGATCAAACAAGTCATCAATCCTCGGTAGCAGGTACTTATTATTCACTATTGATGCAGTCAATTGCATGTAATCAATGCACATCCGTGTTGATCCATCCTTCTTCGGTACCAAAATCATCGGTACTTACTAGGCTAATTCACTATCTCGAATGAACTTATTCGCCTTCAGTTTCACCACCTGCTGGTACAACTTATCCAATTTTGATTGCGACATTCTGTAAACTCTGCTATAAATTGGCTTTATTTTAGGAATCAGCTCGATACAGAACTCCACGTCCCTAACCGGTGTCTTTCCTGAAAGCTCATATGGAAAAACATTAGGAAACTCTTGACCACTCTTGGAATCTTCTCCTCCTCTGCTATTGCTACTGCAACTACACCCTTGGAATGATCCTCCAATGGTCGAACACAAACAAACTCCTTAATGCCTAGAATTCTAAACAATACCCTATCACCTCGATAATCTATCGTCCCATGACTGTCTCTCAACTAGTCTATGTCCAAGATGATATCAAAGTTAGCCATAGGGAATAATATCAACCCTACGGTCATAAGTGCCCACACACTACGACCGGACACGCTAAGAACACTTTGTTAACTCCAACAAGCCCATTACTAGTGAGTATATTCAACCTCTCTGACAATCCCTTAAACTCTACTCCAATACGTATCACAAATCGTGCGTTTACAAAAGAGTAGGAAGCTCCTTAATCAAACAATGCTACTGTAGAAAATGATACGACAAAAATATTACCTGTAACCACGTCGCCTGATGCTACTGCCTCATCAAGGAATAAGGTGAATACCTGTCCCTAGCCTTGTTGAACTCCCTGTTACTGCCTACTTTGACCACGCTAGTATGGCCATTGTTGACATAGTTTCTACCTCTGCTCAAACATCTGAGCCTCCGTTCGTAAAGGACAATGGGCTAACGGTCTTACTACTAGTGATAGTCATCGATATGGTGTTGTCCCAGGAGCAGACAACGTCGGAAGCTGCTGAACTGGCCCTGCTGCCCCTGCATTATCGGGTAATTAGTTATCTTATGGTCTGGACTACTACATCTCATGCACAATCCATTCGCTGTCCGGCACACGTCTCTAGTGTGCACTCCCTTACCGCAATACATACATCCCATTGGCGCCACTAGCGTTGCTGCTGATGCCTCAGCTATTGTCATGTCCCGATCCTACAAGATCGTTCGTCCTCGCTTTGATCTCTGCGAAACTGATCGTCCTTGCTTGGGTGTGATGTCATGCATAGGGGTGATTATTCGGCTAATTCAGTTCAAACCGAACAGAATAACCAAAAATCGAATTGGACCAAAAATCGAATAAACAAACCGAACCGAAATAGGCCATGATCGAATCAACCCAAACCGAATTAAATCGGTTCAATTTTCTGTTTATTCGGTTTATTTGATTTTTCGGTATATTTGTGCTCTTTTTTGTTGTTTTGGACTGAAATTGAATAACAAAATTTAGTAGTTTCAAAACTGAAACCTAACCGACGTTTTTTTAAACCGAACCGAAACTCTTATTCGGTTTGGTTCGTTTTTTGGTCCAAAATCGAATATTGATCATCCCTATCCCATGCAAGCCTAAGTTGTGCTTGCACAAGGCCAGATCTTACACAACATAAACTAGACTAAAAAAACAACACAAGCAGTACAAATGCATAAAACCAAATATTTGACACAGAGATTGAAATAGAAAATATTTTTTTATTAATAATTTTAATAGGAATACAAGTACATTTCTTGTGACTCAAAATGTTACAGGTTGGCTTACTTCTTTCTTATATAACTCTTTTGGAAAATAGCCACAATGTCCATATATCATATCCATTTTTAAGCAAAATATAAAGGCACCTTCAAAGGAAACTTGCTGACTAGAAATGAAAACTTTAAGGCGTTCGTGCAAAACTCCAATAACTTGGACCAGCCCTTAACGCCACCTACTATCCTCTTATCTCGTGCTTACTTGAAATGGTGCCCACAAAGTGGGTTAGTACATGACACGTACTGGTGAGCGGCTATGGCCAAACTCACATAAATCTGCACTAAGTAGACAGTAAAGCTAGCATTTATTATTATGTGATCTTTCTACTTGTCTAGGTTCTTTTTAAGTAATTCATAAGAAGACATGTAAACAGTAAAACAACCACTAATAATATAAATCTTACCCACGGTCGACAATCCATTCTTGCACAAGATAAGGATTAGCACAATTTTGATATCTATAAAGCATACTTTACACCTCTTTATTTACTGTAAGGTTTGCAACAGATCCGATTATACGCAAAAACCTAACTACATAATGGTCCATGGGTAATTTCCCGTGATTAGCAGTTGTGACTCTATAGTTCAGCTCTTCACTAATGGACATGATACAACACCCCCTGATACCTAGGTCTCTTTTACTTCGGGGTGTCTAAACAATCTCTCATAGGTTGAGTGATTTTCAGTGTCCTAGGAACTGTCACGCCCCGATTTCCAACAATCGCTAGTCGTCCCCCGGACGTGATGTCGTACGAACCTAGGTTGCGATCGCCCAAGGCAAAGTCATAAGGTAATCCGAAACACAACATCTAAGAGAGAGAGAGCAGATAAATTGAACAACACATTGAGACAGAGAAACTTTGTATTTTATTGATAATAGACATCATTTATAGACTTTATTATAATTGTGTCGCGCGAGCTTTACAACATGACTCAATCACAATAGGAGTATCGATGAGATAGCCGTTCCATACATACATCTCTCATTTAAAACAAAAGTATTCCAGCCACCTGGATTCGAGGGAGGCCGAGACATGTTTCTTGGACTTTTGCAGAGTCTTCAAAATCGGTTCGACGGGAGTCTTCGACGTACGGTCGAAGCTTCAAAATACGAACGTCACCTTGGTCAGTTGGCACATTCTTCTTGATTGCTATCAGCTGCAAAGAGCGAGGGTCAGTACGATCACATGTACTGGCGAGTGGCAAATTAAACCCAAGCTCTGCATTTGGTTCAAACAGTTTTATGAAAATATGTTAGCTATTTGGTGATCTTTCTAACCATCCTGATCGATTTGCATGTTAACATGTTTTGAGGCAAGCATATAAAATTGTATACATTGAGCAGTTATCATATTTATTCCGTGTCATATGCGTTAGTTTAAGCAGTAAAAGGGTGTGAAGGTCACTGGCAATGTCAAGCCATCATGGACTATAGCTGGATTAGACGATGACCCTTTTGCGATGGGTTGCGAGCCCTGTACGAAAGTTCTCGAATCACCCGCCCCAGTCCTGCTGACACTTGCTATACATGTTCCTCCCGGACCAAATCGGTTCCTTGGCCTAGGCAACCGTTCGAGGAAACTACTCCTTATGCACAAGTGTTTGATGGGTTGCGAGCCATGTGTGAAAGCTCCCAAATCACCCGTACCAGTCCTGCTGACACTTGCTATACTCGTTCCTCCCGGACCAAATCGGTTCCTTGGCCTAGGCAACCGTTCGAGGAAACTACTCCCTGCGCTTAGACGTCGCCTACGCGATCATCGATAATCGCATAAGCAATTAATTAGAACACTGTGTTATTCAAAAAATTGATACGAATACGAAGTTCGAAAACGCAAGCCATGGAAACCATCGAAAACATTCACGAAAATGCATTCGCAAAAACCAAAGCCAAAGCAAGTGCGGCACGAAAAGCAGAGCAACGGGAGGTCTTTTTCGACTCAGCTGTAGAGCCAATCCTTGAGGCGCAATCCGCTGAATATAGAACTTGATTCCGAAGAAGCCTTTCCATAACGAGAAAAGAATCTTAATTCAATCGTTTCCGTTCGACCGATTCAACCGATCCCGATCTATCGGTCCCGACCGAATCGGTAGTGACAGTGTTCCTTTCTTATGCACCTCATGGACGAAAATGGGGCACAATATAGGGACGGGCCACTACACCATAACCAACTAAGAAAAAGTTTCGTACTCGAAACTTAAGAATAGAACCTACCTCTACGAGAACATTGAATGAAATTTCTTTTCATCTCCGATTCAAGTTTTCAGGTCGTCTCCTCGATCGAATGATTGCTCTAGAGTATGTGGGCGAGAGGGATCGCTCGATTCTGTAGCAGTTTATCTTTACATTCTAAGATTTGGACCGGCACTTCAATATCTCTCTTCAGCTCCAGCTGACCAAAATCTATCACGTGGCTTGGGTCATGCACGTACTTTCGCAACTGAGAGACGTGGAAGACATCATGCACACCCGCTAGCGCTGGTGGCAGAACAATTTGATAGGCTACTGAGGCGACTCGCATGAGTATTTTGAACGGCCCAACGAATTTCGGACTCAGTTTCCCTTTACACCAAACTGGGTAACTTCTCGTATGGGCAACACTTTAAGAAATACGTGATCGCCTTCTAGAAACTCGAGGGGTCGACGATGGACATCCACGTAACTTTTTTGCTGTGCAGTCTTTAATCTTTTCCGATTGAACCAAACTTTTTATACAGTCTGTTCCACCAGCTCTGGGCCGAGAATCTGTCGCTCTCCGACTTCGTCCCAGCAAATGGGTAACCTGCACTTTCGTCCGTACAAAGCTTCGTATGGCACCATCTGGATGCTGGATTGATGGCTATTGTTGTATACAAATTCAGCAAAAGGTAGATGAACATCACAAAAGGTAAGCTGAGCTGATCTGCAACTTGGTACCTAGAGCCGACTGAAGGCTACTCCAGAAACGCGATAGAAATCATGCATCCCGAATATCGGGACTCCGTGCAGTCGTACTATCTCGTCAAGGTAAATCTGAGCCAGACGATCAACGCTCCAAGTAACTTTAATGGCAATGAAGTACGCTGACTGGGTTAGTCGATCAACGATGACCCAGATGGCGTTATTTCCCAGCGGCGTCTTCGATAGACCAATAATAAAATCTATGCATACATGCTGCCACTTCTATTCCAAAATTGCTAGATTCTGTATCTCCCTGTCCGGCCTCTGATGCTCAGCTCGCCTGCTGACAGGCCACGCATTGTGACATGAAGAGCGTTATATCTCTCTTCATTTCGTGCTACCAGAAGGTCGTACGGAGGTCCTTGTACATCTTAGTGCTGCCTGGATGCAAGATATACTTAGCATAGGGCGCTTCCGTCAATATCTCCTTTCCAAGTTCTAAATCGTCTGGAACGCATAACCTACCCTTCAATCGAAGCACGCCGATTTCATCTTCCGCAAAGTCGATTGCACTACCGTTTAAATTTGCTCTCGCACCTTCTTCAGGTACGGATCATCCTTCTGAGCGGTCTTGATCTTTTCCCCCAAGCTTGGCTCTAGCTGCAACTGTGCCAATTGCACATCCATGAATCGAACTCGTACGTCGATGCCATCTCTTCTAAGTCGCGTAGCAATCTGCTGTCGATGGATAGCGAGGCAATATACTTCCAACTCAGAGCATCTGCCATAATATTTTTCTTGACCGGCGTATAGTCAATAGTCAAATCGTAATCTATGATTAGTTCTAGCCAACGCCTTTGCCACAAGTTCAGCTCCTTCTGCATGAATAGATACGAGGCTCTTGTGATCCATATAGATCACGCACGCCATGCCATAAATATGGTGATGCCATAATTTTAACGTGAACACAATCGCCGCTAACTCCAAGTCATGGGTGGGGTTGTTTTTCTCGTACAGCTTTAGCTGTCGGGAAGCAAAAGATATCACATTGTTCCACTGTATTAGCACACACCCAAACCCTGGCCGAATGCATCGCTGAAGATCTGGAATCCCTCAGTCCCTTTTGGAAGTGCAAGTATCGGAGATGAGATGAGTCATTGCTTTAACTCCTAGAAGGAAGCTTCACAGTCGTCTGACCATTCAAAAGCAACTCCTTTCTAGGTGAGGCGAGTCAGAGCGATGTGATCTTCACAAAATCCTTCATGAAGCATCGGTAGTATCCTACTAAGCCAAGGAAGCTTCGAATCTCGCTGACTGATACTGGCCGTTTTCAATCGACAACGGCTTCAACTTTCTTTGGGTCGACTGCAATGCCTTCGGATGAAATGATATGTCCGAGGAATTCGATGCTGCTCAGCCAAAATTCACACTTAATCCGCTTCACGTACAACTAATTTTCTCGAAGGGTTTGAAGTACGGTCTACGGATGCTCAGCATTTTGTCGCTTGTCCTTTGAATATACGAGTATATCGTCGATGAAGACTACTACGAACTTGTCGAGGAAGGGTCGAAACACCCGATTCATTAAATCCATGAAAGCAGCTGGGGCGTTCGTTAGGCCGAACGGTATTACAAGGAATTCGTAATGGCAGTATCGAATGCGAAAGGCTGACTTCGGCACATCGTCCGACTTAATCTTGAGTTGGCCCGAGCGAAGATTAATTTTAGAAAACACTAAAGTGCCCTGTAACTGATCGAACAGGCCATTGATACAGGGCAATAGATATTTTTTTCGGACGGTGGCCTTGTTTAGCTCTCGATAATCTATACAAAGATGTACTGAGCCATCCTTCTTTTTGACAAACAACACGGGCACTCCCCATGGCGAGATGCTAGGTCATAATCCCTTATAGAGCAACTCGTGCAACTGTACTTTGAGTTTTTTAAGTTCTGAGGGGCATTATGTATGAAGCTTTAGAGATTGGTCAGGTATCGAGGAATGTGTCAATGGTGAACTCAATTTTGCGATCTGGTGGTATGTCGGACAGCTTGTCCAAAAATACGTCTAAAAATTCTGCCATAATGTCGGTCTGACTCGCGTTTATACCATCCTGTCCCATGTCTCAAACGGACGCCAGATAGCCTTCACATCCAAAATATAGCATCCTTCGAGCCGATATTGTCGAGATCACCATACAGGTTGATGACCCCTTACCACACGAATAGCAGAATTCAGGCACTCCAGGTATACTGAAGGTGGTCGTCTTTTCGGCACAGTCGATAGTGGCATTACACGGGCCGAGCTAATCCATTTCCAGAATGATATCATAGTCCTTAATATCTAGGACTATCGCATCAAAATTGACTTTTTGAACGTGTCACGACCCGTACCCAGTGTAAAGGGCACGAAAAGTGGGTACGTCCAGCCTACGCCGCAGTGTCGGCGGTAGAACGATGTCTTAGGTCACATACATCTAATAGTTATAAGGTACCTGTACAGTTTATACACTCCGAATGGAGGTGACATAATAAAGTACAGCTCAATCACAACTAAGAAAGAAAGCACGGTAAAATAGAATAGATGATAACACAGAATCCACAGATGATAAATACAGATAAGAGAGTGCTAAAAGTCTAAGATAGACAACTCTACAATCCAGAATACAATCTCCAAATATATACAAGTGTATCCAGCAAGATATAAAGATAAATAGAACTAGCCTAGCTAACTAGCCTAGTCTACATGGGTAGTATCATTAGCAAGTGCTGGGTCCTCCTGAGGGTCCAGCTCGCATGTGTCGTCTAAGTCTGCTCCGTAATAGGTGGGACACAGCTCCTCAAAATCATCTGTAATATTTCAACAGGTCCAGTCAGGACTGGAGCGAGCACAGTACATCTCACGCAATTCATATCATGATAGGAATATAATACAGGCGATAGAGTAAGATACATAAAACGCTGAAGAGTATACATGAGTAAAAGAGAAGACTGTAATGAAATATCTACTATAAGTAAAGAGCTACAGTGAACTAGTGATTTAGAGTACAAGCTAGACATGTGAACGGCTTGATAAAAAACATGAGAGGTTGTACATGGCTACACTACTTTTGAAATTGTCTACATGACTATTTATACTCTTCCGTATCCTCAATCAATACACAAGGATCCGTTCAAATTATGTTATTGTACATGATTTCACATGAGGGCCCATAAATGGGTGCACATGAATATAGACATGGGGGCTCCGTGAACATGAGAGTACATGAATCACGAGAGTGCACATGAATGGTAAAAGCACATGAATACATGATGAAAGTGAAACGCACATGACATGATGTATCTGATGCTCCCGAGGGGGATAACATCGTATGAAAAGATCCATATAGTACTAATACGTATTTTCTGAAGAACATATGGCAACTCTAGAGGGGGGTGAATAGAGTTTATAGCGATAATAGCCAATTAAAAATTAAACTCTTTCACAAGTGAAAATAATCAGAGTAAATACGAAAATAAATAAGGAGCAAGAAAGCATACGCAAACACAGCCGATTTTAACCTGGTTTCCCTCGTAGAGGACTAGTCCAGGCCTGAGAACTCTAGCTCAGGATTAAATCCACTATTTGTGAAATAGTAGTTACACCCCGTGCCTTTTCTTCAGAAGAGCACGTCAACTTCTTACAAAGATCACAGTGGCGATGCTTGGAATTTTTCAAGCGACTTCTTGAACTCTTGCACAAACTCCTAACTGAAAAATGTTGAGCACTTGAGGCTTAGGGAGCCTGTGGCTAGTAGATGAAGAAGGGTATGGCTTGTATTGAGCTTTAGAGAGAAGAGAAGAGAAGATTGGATGAATGAAAATAAGAGAATTTATGGCCTATTTATAGGATACCAAGTAGGCAGAATTCGGCCAGAATTCTGGTTGGATCATTCAAAAATTTGGCCGTTAGACAACTTGCAACCAGCCAACCCTAAAAATTAGGGTGCTGATTTTTAGGAGACAGAGTTCGGCAAGAACTCTGTGTGGAGGCAGAGTTCGGCCCGAACTCTGTCTCCAGAGCACAGAATGGGTCAATGGTCCAATGGGCTTATTTTTGGTTTGTGTGGAGCTTTTGGATTTTGGGTATGGGTATAGGTTAAGTCTCAGATGCTCAACACAGCTCAGTTTACATAAGTCTAGACTCAATAAAATTATAAAATACAGACTCAAAATAACTTGTATTGCAAATCCGAGCTGTCGTCTGACTTGTACTAGATGTAGTCTTCATGTGTCGTATTGAATTATCACAAGTATCATTTAGTCAATTCTATCAATACTTGGTTGATTGTGATTTTGTGTCAATAATCTCCCCCATATTGATAATTGACAAAATGATAATTGTATATTCAATATTCATACCTGGACACATTTATATAGACATGGCATAGCTCCCCCGTAATCAATGTCGAGCTAGCAATATCTCCCCCGTAAACATTGCTTTGAATCCTGTTGGCCTGATAAGAATATTATCCCCAAAGTATAGATACAGATACAAAAAATATATAGAATATACCAGAATCTCTCCCCCTTTTGGCATTTAGAAATTAACCATAAACAATAAGAACTGGCAAGCACACCAAAAGATAATAGAAGAAACTGCATAGAAACTGATAAAACTACGGAATGTCTCAACAGTCACACAAAATAATAAGTCTAATACATCCGAAGTGCATAACATCAACGATAACTAAAAATCCAAAATGCATAAGACATAAACTATGATCCTCAGTAGCAGCAGCAAGTACAAGTCCATATCCATCATCGAGCTCGTGAAGGCCCAGCGTCGTCTGATGGATCAGTGAAGGAACGACGAGGGTCCATGAAGGTCACATCCGGATCCAAGTAGCGAATAACCCAAGGGTCATCGATACGATATCCCTCACGACCAGGGTCCCGCTCCATAGGAATAGGCATGGAAGGATGGCGAGACATGGAGTACCGAATATCGTGCAGCGAGTTGCTGATGGCACTCATCTGCAGGGTGGTCCAATAATCCAGCTGAGTCCAACGATCATCCTCTAAGGTGAAGCAATCGCGGAGCATGGTCTGAAGAGACTCGAGAGTGGCAGGAGGAGGAGGAGGATCTTGTCCAAGAGGAGGTGCATCTGGCTCAATGCTTAGACACGACTAGTGAGCCAACGGCTGCCTGAAGCTTCCGTGCCTTTGAAAGAAAGGCAGGGGCAGGTAAGAACTGACACTCATCAAGAGGTATACGAAAAGCACGAAAGACCATAGGAAGATACAAAGCATAAATCAAGGATCTTGGTTTCTTCCTAGAATTAATCATCCAGTCCATCATGGTACGTGGAAGATTAAATGGTACATGAAAGTGGAGGTGATATAAGGCCGAGATTTCGAAGTAGGTGACTTCATCGGTGGATCCCGCTTTGGGAAAAATAGTGTTGAAGATAATCCGATAAAGTTCATAAAAATAGGGATTGAGATACTTAGCCAAAAGCTTGCGAGGACGTGTGTTAGGAGTACACAAGTCGTCCTTGAAGCTTTCAAGTGAAGACCCATCGGGAAATTGAAACGATCGAGCTTCAACAAGCTTTTCCCATGAGTTTGGATCTTGGAGTTCAAGGTGTTCGGCCAAATCGAAATCATCAAACGAGATGTCAATGCCCGTAACCCATGAGAAAATATGTGTATCATCATGAGTTAGGTTACAGTAATACATTTGAATAGCACTACGATAAATGATCGAGTTGGTGGTGACAAGTTTGTCAAGGCAAAGATCATGAAAAAGTGAGTCATATTGAGAGAAAATAGTAAAATTGATAGGGTGACCTGCAAACACCGGACGTGTCCGAAAATTACTAAACCAATCATTAGACGCGTCGAGTGATACAAATATCCGGTCGTTAAATGTGTTTGGGTCAAGTGGACGAGGTGGGTTGAACAACGGGTGGATAGGTGGTTGTTGTTCAACGGGCGGTACAACGGGCGGTTCAACGCGAGGAGGAGCATTCGAAGAGGACGCTCCCTCGGTTCGAAGTCTCTTCCCGCGATTAAACAAACGTAGAGCCATAAAAAATAATGGAGGAAATTGAGATATAGAAAAGTGTTGAGATATACCTCAATGTGATAATGAACAATGAAGGAGAATGGTGAGAGAGGCCTTCTCCTTGAGTTTGGAGAAGAGATGAGTTCTAGGTAGGAAGAACTAGGGTTAAGGTTTTGAGAAAAAGTGTTTGGAGAAGTGGAAAAGGTGGCAATAGAGGAGAAGGGAGTGGAGAGCCCGAATATATGTGAAGGGTTCCAATTGGTCGGAACAAATATGGACCATTGGATCCATTTTTGATCAGCGGCTAAGGCTGTTTTCGGTTCTGGAACAGCCAGACCGATTTCGGCCCGAACTCTGGTTAGGGCAGAGTTCGGCCCGAATTCTGGATTCTGTTGACAGAACAGAAGTCAGACTGTGAAAAAAAATGGTTAAGTGAGAGAGACCAAAGGAAAAGTAAAAGTGAGTTCATACATAAGAGAGACCCAAGTGGAGAATGACAGAAAGTTAACTTTGAAGCAGAGTGAAGTTTGGAAAATTTTCATTTCAGCATATGATGAATAAAAATGAACTATTTAATAAACAAGGAATTATGCCATAATTCAATATTTTGAAGCTGCCATGGGTTAGCTGCAGGAGCCGGATCCCAGCTAGCGGTAGTCCTGAGGACTAGTGCACCGTATCGCTTAGGCTTTTATGCCTTGTTGTCAGAAGGACCCTTTCGGCTTGTACCCATAGCAATTTCATCATAAAGGAATCAAGACATACTCGATATTTACGCAGGTTTATTTTAATTAATAACAGCTTCATCCAAAATTCCAAGTTCACGACAAAGAAAATTGAAGCGCTCTTCGGATAATGGTTTTGTGAAGAAGTCTGCTAGCTGATGATCAGTGTCAATAAATTCTAAGTTAATAGTGCCATTTTGTTGATGATCACGCAAAAAGAGGTGACGTATTTCAATGTGCTTCGTGCGTGAGTGACAGATGGGGTTCTTGGTAAGATTTATAGCATTAGTGTTGTCACAAAGATTGGAATGTGCATAAAAGATAAGTTATAGTCTTCAAGGGTTTGCTTCATCCACAGAATTTGTGCACAACAACGCCCAGCTGCGATTTATTCAGCTTCTATTGTGGATAGTGCGACAAAATTCTGCTTCTTGCTAAACCAAGAGACTAAAGCCTTTCCTAATAAATGACTCGTACCGCTCATACTTTTATGGTCGACCTTGCATCCGTTAAAATCAGCATCAGAGTAACCAATAAGGTCAAATGATGTTGACTTGGGATACCATAGGCCCACTGTAACCGTACCCTTAAGGTATCGAAAGATACACTTAACAGCATTCATGTGTGATTCCTTAGGATTTGCTTGATATCTAGCACACAGGCAAACGCTAAACATAATATTAGGGCGACTAGCAGTTAAATAGAGTATACTGCCTATCATACCTCGATACTTACGTTGATCCACGGGTTTGCCGCTTTCATCTGGTTCTAGTTTTGTTGTAGTAGCCATTGGAGTGCTGATTGGTTTGACGTTGTCAAGGTCGAATTTCTTCAGCATGTCCTTTGTATACTTCGACTGACAGATAAAAGTTCCATTTGTCATTTGTTTGACTTGCAGTCCAAGAAAGTAGTTGAGCTCCCCCATGATGCTCATCTCAAACTTGGTCTGCATACAGTTGGCAAAATCTTGACATAGGGTTTCATCAGTAGAACCAAATATAATATCATCTACGTATATTTGCACTAAGAGAATAGTGTCTTTGAAGGATTTTATGAAAAGTGTGGTGTCAATTTTTCCTTTTGAAAAACCTTTCTCAAGCAAGAAATTGCTTAGCCGTTCATACCAAGCTCTAGGGGCTTGTTTGAGGCCGTATAGCGCTTTCTTCAGCTTGAAGACATGGTCGAGAAATTTGTGATTTTTAAAACCAGGGGATTGTTTTACATAAACTTCCTCCTTAATGAATCCATTCAAGAAAGTAGTTTTAACATCCATTTGAAATATTTTGAAATTTTGAAAATTTGCAAATGCACAAAGCATCTGAATGGATTTCAATCTAGCAACAGGAGCATACGTCTCATCATAGTCGATACCTTCCTCTTGGTTGTATCCTTGGGCTACTAGACGAGCTTTGTTGCGTGTAACTGAACCATCTTTATTTACTTTGTTTCTAAAAACCCATTTGGTACCAATGATCGAGTGATTTGTCGGTCTTGGAACGAGTTTCCATACTTGGCTCCTCTCGAATTGGTTGAGTTCCTCTTGCATAGCAGAAATCCAAAATTCATCATTAAAAGCTTCTAAAATGTTTTTCGGCTCAATTTGCGAAATAAAGGCAGTGCTAGCAATCGAGTCTCTTAATAATGATCTAGTAGTTACTCCACGTGAAACCTCACCTATTACCAAATTTTCTGGATGTGAAGGCTTGAAAGAGAATTTCTTTGGCAAGCCCTCCAGAGAACTGGTTTCGGTTGTGGTAATCATTAGAGTAGAAGTTGATGGCTCAACATCATCATCAAGAGTAGCTGCTGCACTGTTATCTTCATCAAAAGTCATATTTGTAGCTCTTCCACAATTAATGAGCATTTGTTAAACACTCTATATCCCTTGCTGTTGGCAGCATAGCCAAGGAAAATACTATCGTCAGCTTTGGCATCAAATTTGCCTAAGTTGTCTTTGGGGTTAAGGATAAAACATCTACAACCAAAAACTCTAAAATAAGAAACATTTTGGGTTCTCCCAAACCAAAGCTCATAGGGTGTTTTCTTCGTAATAGGATGAATAAGCACTCTATTTAAAATGTGGCAGGCTGTACTAACAGCTTCAGCCCAAAAGTATTTCGGAAGTGAAAACTTGTTCAACATGACTCTAGCCATATCGCCAAGAGTTCTATTCATCCGCTCCACAACACCATTTTGTTGAGGAGTTCTTGGATAAGAAAACTCATGATCAAAAGCATTAGAATCACAAAACTTTTCAAAATCAGTATTTTTGAATTCGCCTCCATGATCACTTCAGATTCGAGCAATCATGTAGCCTTTTTTTTTCGAACTTTCTTAACAAAAAGCTTGAAAACTGAAATAGCATCACTTTTATTTGTAAGAAAGAAAACCCATGTAAATCTAGAAAAATCATCAATAATGACAAAAGCGTAGAGTTTTCCACCAAGGCTGGCTACTCTACTAGGGCCAAATAAATCCATATGAAGTAATTGCAAGGGTCTAGTAGTGCTTACAGAGTTTATGGAATGAAATGAGGACTTGGTTACCTTATTCAATTCACATTCGGCACATACCGTGTCTTTTTTGAATGTGATATCGGGCAAGCCTCTGACTAGCTTCTTAGTTGAAAGCCTGGATATAGTATCCATGTTGGCATGACCAAGACGCTGGTGCCATAGTAATCTTTCATCCTTATGAGCATATAGGCATCTACCTGCATTGTTAGTATCTCTAGACAAATAAAAAAAATATAAATATTATCCTCTCTTATCCCTTCAAAAGCGATGTCTCCTGTTGACCTATCATAAATAAAGCATTTATTTTGTCCAAAGTTAATGTCATATCCATGGTCAGCAAGATGACTAATGCTGAGCAGGTTATGCTTTAACTCGGTCACTAGGCAGACATCCTTTATCACGGGAGAGGGAGGATGACCAATAATACCATTACCTATAATATACCCTTTTAGGTTGTTACAGAAGGATACGTATCCTTCTTTCTTCATCGATAGTGATGCGAAAAGATTTGCGTCTCCCGTCATATGCCGCGAGCATCCACTATCGAGAATCCACTTACTCTTAGTTGAGGAAGGAAGGTCCACCTACATCAAGAGTAGATGTGACCTTTGGTACCCAAGTTCTTGAGGGTCCTGAAAAGTTAGTTTTCGGAAACTATGCATATATCTTTCTATCTACTAATCTTCTAATTTTACATTGTGGTGAAATGTGTCCATGTAATCCATAATAAGTACATGTAGCATTTCTATTTATGTTAGGAGCATGCTGATGATGTCTATAAGTAGAGTGATGAGGAGTAGCATGATTGTATGTAGTGTTAGCATGGTGATGATGACTATATATAGAGTGATGTGGAGTGGCATGGTGATATTTTCTATATGGAATAGCATGGTGATGATGTCTATATGTAGAGTGATGGTGATTTTGTTTTTGTGCAACATAGTGATGATTGTATCTATGTGTAGCATGATGATTCTGTGACATATGAGAATTATTTCTACGTGCATGTGGTTTCTATGCTTTGTGAAAATGTGTGTATATGTATGCATGATTACGTGCTGCAGGTGGATGACGTGGTTGACTAGTATGAGTAGTGTCATGCTTTGTGTGTGTCTCATGTGATTGGGTTTGAGGTTGAGCAACCTGTTTTCCCAATTTAGTCTCTAATTTCTTAGAGACAGCCTGCAATTCAGTAACCTTAGCATTCAAACCACATATCTTAGTAATAGAAATCTTGTGTCTACTCTTTTCTTCAGCAAGCTCTGTGTTCAGTGCTGTGATTTCTTGTGTTTGTTGTTTAATGCGTGCTTCGGCATCATGTAGGCTTATTTTAAGTTTAGATACCTCATTTGTGACTTCCGTGGGTGAAGTGTCTCTAATGTTATCAAGCAATAAGGAAAGTCTTTAAATTTCGACTTCATTACTTTTGATCTTTTTCTTGGCATGTTTGTATTTACCAATGACCTTTTTGTGATCATCGAGTAAATCGGTGAAAGCATCGCCAAGTTTATCAAAAGTGAAGTCATCAAGAGTTTCGTTTGATACCTTGTCAGACATTGCCATTAGGCACATATTTGCCGTGTCTTAAGGAGAGTCCTTTTCTTTCACGGAGTCACTAGCTTCGCTTTCATGCCAAATGCTTGTGTTGGCACATTTCTTTGAGGAGGCTTTCTTGTATGGTTTCTCATAACGATTTCTCTTCTTTAAGAATGGACAGTCTTTTCGGACGTGTCCGGTCTTCTTGCAACCGTAGCAGGTTGGCTCTTCTTCGTCGTCTTCTTGTCGTTCCTTCTTTCTTCGGTTGAAGCGAAGGAATTTCTTGAAGTTGCAGACAAGGAGAGCTTGATCATCACCTTCCGAGTTGTCGTCATCCGTCCCTTCGGGGTCAGCCCTTCGTCGGTGAGCTTTGAGGGCGATCTCCTTAGACTTAGGAGCAGGCTCTTCGAAGTCTTTGAGGTCAAGCTCATGAGTCATCAGCTTTCCCATTAAAGTCTCCATGGACATGGTTGTGAGATCATTTCCTTCTATGATGGCTGTCACCTTAGGGTTTCAAATCTTTGGTAGCCCCCTAAGTAGCTTGCGAATCTTCTCGTGATTTGTATCTTGTTTGTCGAACGAAGATAGGGGATTGATGATGTCGAAGAATGATGATGTCGAGGAATCTTGTGAACATTTGCGTGATCGTCTCATTTGGCTTCATCTTGAAAGCCTCATATTCTTGAGCGAGATGGCTTATATTCGATTCCTTGACTTGGGTGGTTCCTTCATGCGTCACTTCTAGAAGTCTCCATACTTTGTGAGAGGTGGTACATGTTGAGACCCTGTTGAACTCATTCCTGTCTATAGCACAGAATAAAGCATTAATAGCACCCGCGTCTAGACTTGCCTGTTTCTTCTCCTCGTCAGAATATTTGTTATGTGGTTTCTCAACGAGATCACCATTGACAACTATCCTGGCGGGATTTTTGTAACCATCGGTGACGATGGTCCACAGGTCGAAGTCTAGCGACTTGAGATAAAAGATTATCCTTGTTTTCCAATAGGTGTAGTTAGTTCTATCAAATAGGGGAGGCCTATGAGTGGATTGCCCTTCACCGTGATTGGAAATCATGGATTGTGTGGTTGCCATGGATCAGCTCTAGGATGTTAGTCCTTGTAGAGAGAACAAAGATCTGATACCAATTGAAGAACATATGGCAATTCTAGAGGGGGGTGAATAGAGTTTATAGCGATAATAGCCAATTAAAAATTAAACTCTTTCACAAGTGAAAATAATCAGAGTAAATACGAAAATAAATAAGGAGCAAGAAAGCATACGCAAACACAGCCGATTTTAACCTGGTTTCCCTCATGGAGGACTAGTCCAGGCCTGAGAACTCTAGCTCAGGATTAAATCCACTATTTGTGAAATAGTAGTTACACCCCGTGCCTTTTCTTCAAAAGAGCACGTCAACTTCTTACAAAGATCGCAGTGGCGATGCTTGAAATTTTTCAAGCGACTTCTTGAACTCTTGCACAAACTCCTAACTGAAAAATGCTGAGCACTTGAGGCTTAGGGAGCTTGTAGCTAGTACATGAAGAAGGGTATGGCTTGTATTGAGCTTTAGAGAGAAGAGAAGAGAAGATTGGATGAATGAAAATGAGAGAATTCATGACCTATTTATAGGATACCAGGTAGGCAGAATTCGGCCAGAATTCTGGTTGGATCATTCAAAAATTTGGCCGTTGGACAACTTGCAACCAGCCAACCCGAAGAATTAGGGTGCTAATTTTTAGGGGACAGAGTTCGGCCCGAACTCTGTGTGGAGGCAGAGTTCGGCCCGAACTCTGTCTCCAGAGCACAGAATGGGTCAATGGTCCAATGGGCTTATTTTTGGTTTGTGTGGAGCTTTTGGATTTTGGGTATGGGTATAGGTTAAGTCTCAGATGCTCAGCACAGCTCAGCTTACATAAGTCTAGACTCAATAAAATTGTAAAATACAGACTCAAAATAACTTGTATTGCAAATCCGAGCTGTCGTCTGACTTGTACTAGATGTAGTCTTCATGTGTCGTATTGAATTATCACAAGTATTATTTAGTCAATTCTATCAATACTTGGTTGACTGTGATTTTGTGTCAACATTTCCATCGTATCAGCATCAAGTAAAATAATCTAGAGCGTGAAAATACTCCTAGCAAGTATGAAACGGTCAGAGAATGTACTCGCCTGATATCTGAAAGCCCAAGGTGAAATACTGTCTGAGGAGTGGTGTCTGTCTCCTAATTAGAGAAACACAAGTCACAACATAACCAAAATGGTAAAATATAACATTACAATGCATTCTACATGATGTTGGGTCAATTCTAGACTAAAGTCAACCGTGGTCAACTTCAGTCAACTAACTAGTCAATGCTAGGTCAACTAGGTCAACCTAGTCGCAATCAAGTCTCACTAGGCCTAACCTTGTCTACCCTAGCAAGTATACACCAATACAAGCTATACAAGCCAAACACATCAAAGTACATCACATTCATGCATATATTCCACCATTAAATAAAAAGGGAAGGGAAACTAGCATGTAAAACTATGTGTGTGTGTGTGTGTCATGGAGGTGTACAACAAAAAGGAAATCAAATACTAGTTATAAGTTACACTACCATGGCACAAAGCTAACAAGTATACATTTATATATATCATGGCAATCATGTAGAGGAGGACTAACATGGCATGGTAGTTGACATATATGAAAAGCTGGAATCAACTAGCATTCAACTAGTGTAGCAACATGCATATAGTACTAATGTTATCTAACTTGAATTTAACCAACAATTCAATTTAAGGGGTTAAGGGTTACTTGGCATGGTTCACATGTGAAAACTGAATTGAAACTAGCATTCCACTATACCTTAACTGGGATTAACTTGGCACTCATATAATCTTTACACAATGTAATGTATATAGATAACTCAATATTATATTTATATAGCTCTGCAAAACTTAACAGGAACAATTCAAATGCAGTCAGAAATGTTGTAGAAAACTGGGGGGTTCACATTATATAGTTGTTTGCAAAAACAAAAGTATGAAACTTTATTGATACAAACTTTGTAATGATTACAAGAATTCTGGGAAAGTACAACTGTAGAAATCCAATCTAGAAGACGATTGCTTTATCCCTTGGACAATGTGAACTTTGAAGACGGTAGCCTCTGAAGTTGAAGGCAAAAGCCTCGGAAGAATGCAGCAGCACTTGGGCAAGAACTCATGGACTCTCTGATATTTCTGAACTTTATGTCTGATCTCTCCCTCTGATGCCCTTAAATGAAGACTTGAAACTCTATTTATAGAGTTCTGGAAATAACTAATTTTTAGTTATTCTGAATGGCGCAAGTTGGATTGCGCAGAAACTGGATTGTGCAGCATCAGACTGCGCAGGCAGTTGTCTAGTCGTGGGCCAACTGTCTCGGACACATGGCATCATTTGATTGAAATGTGCATGATCGTGTGAAGACGGTTGCCTTGTAACGAGCAATTGATGGCATGAATGCCACGTGTACTTTTGTTAGTTGACATGATGAAGTGCGCCACATGAATTGCGCTGACTTCGAATTGTCCTGAAAATGGATTGTGTAGACACTGGATTGCGCAGACACTGGATTGTACTGCATGTACAGCTGTCCTCGAGCGCTGTGCGGCGTAATAAACGAACAGTCTCCTCGTTCTTTGTACTGTTAGCTGTCAGAAAGATTTGATTTTGTCAGATAATGATGACATTGCCACGTCAGCCTGCGCAGTTGAAAGTGTGCGTAGTCTGGTGTGCGCAATCTGAATGATGCGCAATCTGATGTCTGTGCAGTTTATTTGAAAGTTGTATTTCTTGATTTTCTGACTTTGTTAATAGGTGCAACTTGATTTTTTTAGGACCTACAAGACCCCCTTCAAAGTTTTCGAAAGTTAAATTTATTCAATGTTTCGAAATACTTTGAATTTTAAATTTTAAAATCAAGTTGCGCATACGTGAGCTGTCTGCGTAATTGGATGATTCAGCCCTACTTTTTTGGCGCAATCTGAGGCGGCCGTTCCCCTTTGAAAAACTATAAATAGTTTCTCATTCTCTCAATGTCATTCTTTACTTGCTTTCGAATTTTCAAAAGAGAAGTTTCTTGAGTATTCCCGATTCTCCTCATCGATCTCCATGGCCCCCAAGCGATCCTCCGCCGCTGCCAAGGGCAAGGCCCCTGCCGAATCTTCGGCTAGGGTTGTGCCTCGTCCTTCTCGACATGAGACTACGCATCCCGCTTTGCTAGGTAGATGATTCAATCGAAAACTCTTTTTAGGATTTTTTTGACTTCACTGATCTTCAAAATCCATCTCTTTTTAGAGATGTGATCATGTTGCGCCACCCTTTTTAGGGTCTTGGTTGCACGAACTAGTTATTCTTCATTTTTATGAAGAATACTTTCTTGCGCAATCGGTTGAACTGTGCTGACAAAAGTCAGCACAATCTGCTAATTTGTTCAAGATTGCCAGCGTAATCTGACGCTGGCGCAAACTGATGGGTGCGCATTCTGATGGTTGCGCAATCTGATGGTTGCGCAATCTGATGGTTGCTCAATCTGATAATAGCATTTTTTATTATACTTGTGCTGAATTTCTGTTTTCTCTGTTTTGGTGCAGTGAATACTAGAGAAGATCCCGAATATGAAACTTTTGTAGGAACTCTTGCAGAATCTGAGTTCAAAGAGGACTTGTCCTACGTACTTTTTCTGCAATATGCACTTCCGTCCTCTCGCCAGACTATTCTGATAGCACAAGATAATGATACATTGCTATGCCTGATGAATGGACAGTCTTTACAGACTGTTGATGCTGTCACCCACAGAAAACCTATGTTCCTGTTTGGTGAAGCAATTGACAAAAGTTCTCAACCAAGACCACGTATTGAGAAGAAAACTTTCAGTGGAAGGAGAAACTGATTTTGCTACCAGATATTGCAGGTGCCTTCCTTTGGCACGATATGCTCATGCTAGCTACCCCAGGAGAATGGACTAGGACATCACTCCTCTTTAGCAGGCTCGGACTGGAAAAATCTGCGTCAAGAAGGACCGGAATAACAGAGACATGTTCTATAGTTCCTCAGAACGACACAGTACTTTACTTAGAGGATTGAAACCAGGTACATCCCTCCGGAGAATTCTTCTCTGTTAATGCCTGTAAGGATCCCAATCTTTGCGAATGAGTACGCAAAGGTTGAAGGCAGTTATCCGGATCAAGACATCCGGTTGACAGGTCTGGTAAACCCAGATATCAAAAGGTGGAGCAGTATAACAAATTGGATACTAGTTTAATTTGGAGATAAACTCAGAGAGATTGAACTGTATGAAGCGGTACATGCTACTGTATATAGCTTCTACCCAAACCCTCATCTGTTTTTGGCACTGGCAGAGAGGTACAACTACAGGACAGGGACGTTCATGACGCCCTGCGGAGAGATGGGGTTGGCTCTCCACGAGATGAAGTATATCTCGTACTTACCAATGGCAGACTTTCCTTACGAAGAGTATGTCCCTACCAACGACGAGTTAGAGGGACTGCATCGAGAGAATTCGAAGATGGTAGAAGTCTTTGATGAGTTGTTATGCCATTACAACGTATGCTCTTTCTACTACAAGAGTGGCTCGTCTGGTACATGCTATTCTTCGAAATGGCTGACTTATCTTTTTCTCAACCATATTATTGAGAAAAAGACAAAAAAACATGATTCCTGCAATCCAGACTTCTTCCAACCTCTCATCCATAGTGAAGTGATAAAGCTGATGGAGGAGAATAAGAGACTGGATACTTCAGTAGAGGATGAACATCAATATCCACCTCTTAAAGTTGGAGATTTTGTTGAGAGTCATATAAGAATGGCTACAGGCCCTTGTCCAAAGAAGCCCATTTAGCAGGATTTCTGTCGTACTGGCTCCGCCGCTTCGTCATGCCTGGGGCAAGTGCTGTAGACCGCCTTCACCGCGGTCTGTCTGGTTAGTCTTCGACTACCGGATGGATCTACTATCAGCGATGACTTGCAGAATAAATGCGGGTCTTCGTCTGTATGTAGATTCCATGCTTAAGGGTAAGTGTGATAAAGGTACTTTCCCCAGACTGGAATTACCTTACACTTACTTATTCGGATGGCTACTCCTGCACCATCCGTCTCTGATGAATCCTTCCATGGGGGCAGTGGATGGCAGTTTTCTGCGCCGGTTCTCACAGAGCCGATGGCTATACACTAGCCTGAAAGATTGCAGACGCACTTTAAATCTAGGCAAAGGATGGAATTTTCTTTGTACTCCCCCTCCAACGGGTTATGAATTCATGGCACCAAACATGGTTGACCTTGGGAGGCAGCCTATAGGTCGAATACTTTTGAATGGTTGAAGGCAATCAGACCGTCTCATCTTGTATATAGATTTGAGAAAGAATGCTTTCTGGAGCCATATTTGCCGAGTCGCTTCGCTCGACAATTTGGATATGACCAGTTCCACGTGGGGAATACAATAACTTGCTTACGAGGAACAGGATACTTGATCGACGGAGCCAGAGCGTGGGCTTACTATAATGCTCGAGACACACGGGCAGTGTTCTCGATGCCATACAGGAATAATGCTGGTCCAAGGATGCTATACACATATTTATAGTTTTATACAGCTGCCAACACTTTTGTCGAAAACTTTAGCCTTGTGGATAGTTTTGCGACGGCAAACCGTCTGAGGAAGGGAGCAACTGATGTACTGGCTCCTAACAATGATGAGGAACACGAACCAGTGTATGATCCATTGGAGGCTTCCAGGGAAGTCAATTTCCCTAAGGAAGTTAATCAACCTATAAGAGTCTCGCTGAAGGTTGCTAAATATCCGGTCAAGGAGAAGAAAAGAAGAAGGGAAGAGCCTCCTGCCCCTATTGTGAAGAAGAAACTAATTCTGGAACATTTTTCAGAGAAGGTTACGACGAGACCGTAATCCAGACAATTAGCTGAGTCCACTCGAGATGAAGCCGCTACACCGACTTCCGTTCAGAAATAAGTCGATGTAGTAAACATAGAGAGCCCTGAGAGGCCTCTACATAGGAGGAAGAAGCTGGCCCATAGAAGACAGAAGATAACAGTTTCTCCTTCGAGGCAAATTTTATCTTCAGTAGTGATGAATGCCACGGCTGGAACCACCCTACCATCTCCTACCCCTATTTCTGAGGCTGGACATAAAACTCCTAGTCCAAAACAGGGGGAGGATATTGAGGAGAGAGAAGAGATCGACCGGAGAGATGAGGCCATAGAGCCTAGAGACAATATTGCAGAAACAGAGCATGAACCTTTGCAATCTCCATTGCCAACAGCAGCAGAAACTCATCTTCCTGCCACACCGGGAGCAAACCGTGAGGAGGAAGATCGTTTGATGATCGAAGCTCTATATGACTGTGACTTCGGTTATCAAGAAGAAACTGATCATGCCGCTGCTGCTGCTAGTGAAGAGGCTTCCGAGGACAGCGAAAAAGAGGAGACTACCTCATCAGAAGCTGCTGATGAGACACAAAATCCGGAAGAGAATATTGATATCCAGACATCTCCTCGAGTTATTGATGACACTCCGACTCCTGAAAAGGAGGTTGAGGTGCCAATATCTCCAGAGAAGATTGCTGATAAAGAAGTGGATTTGGAGAAAACTCCAGTTGCTGCTCCCGAAGGTATTGTAATGAAATTAGCAATCTTCTTTTAATAAGTAGCTTGATAGCTAACATCTTTACTCTTATCCATACAGAACCCGGATCTTCTTCCGCTCCTCCAACATGTATGGACATAGTACTGGCGACGGCAATTGCTAGTAGCAGCCGCCATTTATCTTGTGGCTCTGAAGCAGGAAGTAGTCAGGCCATAGTGTCTGAGGCTACTTTTGCTCAACTAGAATCTGTACCAACCGATGATAGGCCTGTTGCAGGACCGAACCATGGTAAGATTATTTTCACTTTTGATTCTCTTGGACAATAGCAAATGACAGACAGAATAACAATATTGAATTTTGCAGAAGAACAAAGAGGAGGAGCAACTAGCTCCACTCTAGTTCACTTATTCAAAGAGCCTATTGTTCGAGAAATTGAACGTCCTGCTGCCTCATCATCAACAGGAGTTGCTATGACTCCTGGCGCTCTGGCGATTAATCAGCTTGTCATCCAATCATTCACTAAATGCTTCTTCGAGTCCTTAGGGCCTTTGATCAATAGAATGATGGACAAAGAAGACGCTAATTTTTACATGGTTAGAGGTCCGACCTCTTTCTTAGTAAAGGCTATCAGGGAGCAAGGTGACGAGCCCCAAGCCACTTTCCTTGACCACTTATTAAATGAGCTGGAAGCTTTAATAAAGAACTATAAAGAGCTTAATAAGGGGGAAGTAGAACCCTTAGTACAAGCAGAGTTTGAACAGATGGCCCAGGCAGCTGCAGTTGAAAGAGTGAACTTCCAGAATCTCTTGGATGCCTATACTACTAAATCTGCTGAATATAATTCCAAGTTGGAATCAGTGATCTCAACTACTGAGAGAAAAGAAAGAAGGATTGCCGAGCTGAGAGTGGAGATTGCTCGTCTCCAAGAGGAATTGGAAAATGAAGTTATCGAGCATCAGACTGCAGTCCAACAAATTGGTGCTCTAACTCAGGAAAGAGACGAGTATGTAGCAGCTCATGATGCTGAAATCACTCGCCGAATGGTAACCATGCCCATTTTTAATGAAGAATCTGGGATGGAAGAGGCTAGGAGGAGAGTGATGGCATCTCGCGAAGAACGGTTGCAGATTCTGAAACAACAGATTGCTAATTTGATGATGCCTCCGTATCAGTAGAAAGAACATCTTGTATCTTCTTGTCTTTCTTTATGCTATATATGTAATGTCTTAAATTTTGATCAATAAAAGACATTTTGTTATGGCTCTATTATTTCTTGCATATCTTATTTAGATATAAATAATAGCGATAGAAAATATATTCAGAGGTGCAGGACATGATATATTTCTTGATGATTTTGTAGAAAATAATTATATTCATTATATCTGCTCAGAGGTAATGTGGACGTGGCAGAATATAATTTGTCGAATATTATTATTTCAATAGATAACTTAATCAAGGATGATAAGTTACTGATGTGGATGATTAAATGAACGAAAATGAATCGTCAAAAGGTATGAACAAAATGAATCGTCGTAATGAACGGATAAACTGTCGGATGATGATGAACGGATGAACCGTCAGGTGATGATGAACGAACGGGCGAACCGTCGGATGAATATGAATGAACGGATGAACCGTCTGATATTAATGAACGGGTGAATGTGAATGAACGGATGAACCGTCTGATGAACGTGAATGAACGGACGAACCGTCGAATGTATGTGTCGTTTCATTATTTTGCGAATATAAATAGAATAGAAATCTGGAAGGAATGATCATTTCCACTTTTCAATATAAAGATGTCGTCCAGAGATGCATCCAAGAAGGCTGAAATCGCCCCAAAGGTTGAAGCAGGCACTGAAGAATGCCCTGCTGAACCAGTCCAGCCAAAGCAGGCAGAAACAGACGAAGATTTGTCGGCACCCAAACCACCGCAGGATATCCTGGATTTCTTGCTTGAACCAGGAAAGGCCGAAGAGGAAGAGGCCATGAGGATGGCTGCTTGCAAGTTCCTGGTAGGTTCGAGCAAAGAAGTCCTCAGTTCTTTTGCTGATTACGTCTTTGATAAGGACGACAGTGGTCCGCGTCCTAATATTGAGAAGGACGATAGTGATCTTCCATGATATCATGTAACATCACTTATGATGAAATAAAAATCAAACTTTATTTATGAATTGTCTGATCATATTTACATAAATTTTTGTTACATTTATATATAGTATTTCTTGAGGAATTTGCTATTGATCGGCATCATTGCAACTCGACCGTCTAACTCTGAAAGTTGATAAGCTCCGTTTGAAAAGACTTTGCTGATAACGTAAGGTCCTTCCCACTTTGCATCGAACTTGCCTTTACTCGAATATGCGTCATAGTCATAGGACGTCTTACTGTTAGAACAAGTTCTCCTTGCTAAAAGGCTCTGACTTTAACTTTGCGGTTGAAAGTCTTTGAGATACGGGCTTGGTATAACTCAATATACTGTTGAGCTATTAACCGCTTCTCATCGAGCGCCTCTAATTCTTGAAGTCGAAGAAGGTCGTTGTTCTCTGTAGTGATCTCGTTGGCGATGGCAATCCTTAAAGAAGGAATTTGAAGTTCTAGAGGAAGAACTGCTTCACAACCATACACCAAAGAGAAAGGTGTAAAGCCTGTGGGATTGCGAACTGTAGTTCGATAGGCCCAGAGACATTCACCAAGTTTCTCGCTCCAATTCCGTTTGTTAGTAGACACAAACTTTTTGAGAAGCTTAATGATAGTCTTGTTGAAAGCTTCAGCTAATCCGTTAGCGGCAGGATTATAGGCTGTAGAAGCAACATTGTCAATCCGATAATCATCGCAGAATCTTGTGAATTTTTGGCTAATGAATTATGGTCCGTTGTCATGAATGATCCTTCGAGGGACACCAAATTGATAGATGACATGGTGTTTAACGAAGTGATGACGCTGCTGGTCTTGACTTCAGCCAGAGGTATAGCTTCAGCCCATTTAGAGAAATAATCGGTTATTGCTAATATGAACCGATGTCCTCTAGAAGAAGGAGGATTGATAGGACCTATGATGTCCATACCCCAAGCTTCAAAAGGCAAGAAAGCAGCCGTCGGATGTAGAAATTCTGAAGATTGATGAATGAAACTGCATGGATTTGACAAGCTCGACATTTTCTTGCATATTCAATGGCATCTGATACCATAGAGGGCCAGTAGTAACCCATGCGTCGGATACGATCCTGTAGCTTAGGACCGGGTTGATGTGCTCCGCAAACGCCATCGTGAGCTTCACGCAGTACTTGTTTCGCTTCATCACCAGCTAGACAACGTAAAAGAAGACCATCATAGGTCCGCCGATAGAGAGTCTTTGTAGTTTTGTTGTAGTAGAATCGGAGAGAACGTCGACGAATACTTGTGGCCTCCTTGGGGTCTTCAGGCAGTATGTCGTGAACTACGAAGTCGATGAAAGGAGCTCTCCAATCTTCATCGATAATATTAGCTTCAGCGAAGTTACTGAATTCAATATTATGATTGTTTTTAATGTAAAACAACTCACGATTGGAAATAACCACTACTTGCTGTCTTTTGATAGGGATAGCTAAGACTGCCGCAAGATTGGCCAAGGCATCTGCTTCAGTATTGCAAGCTCGCCGAACATAGTCTATGAAGAAGGCTTTGAATGACGTAGCCATGTTGATTGCTGCTTCATGATAAGGAACTAGACCTTGATGACGAACTTCATATGTTCCTCTAACCTGATTAACAACCAGCTTAGAGTCGCCATAGACTTCAAGATACTCGACGTCCAATTGTTTGGCTAGCTGAAGGCCAATGAGTAGAGCATTATATTCTGCCATGTTGTTGGAGCAAGGCTCATCTAGGAAATATGCTCTTTGAATGGCTGATCCATCTGGAGAAACAAGGACAACTCCAACTCCTGCGACAATGGCACCATTGGGTCCAATCCTGGATGCACCGTCAAAGAATAGATGCCAAGTAGGAAATTCTTCGGAGATTGTATTAGACTCCAAAGTCTCATCTGGAATTTCATCGTAGAGTTTAGATGTCTCTGGAACAGGATGAGCTGCTAAGAAATCCGCCAGCGCTTGACCTTTGACAGACTTTTGTGGAACATATACCATGTCATACTGGGCTAACAGAATAGCCCACATAGCAAGCCGAGAGTTGAGTGTACTGGGCTTCTTCATGAGTACCCGAAGAGGATTGACTCGGGATATGACATGAATGGTTTGACCAATGATGTAATACCGGGTCTTTTGAACAGCAAACATAAGAGCTAGGCATTTTTTTTTGACCGGACTATAATGGTGTTCAGCACCAATCATAGTACGACTGAGATAATAGATGGCTTGTTCGTGGCCTTCTTTGTTCTTTTGGGCAAGTAAAGCACCCAATGAATGATAGATAGCAAGGATATACATTAAGAATGGTATGCCAGAGATTGGTGGCACCAAGACTGGTGGATTCATGAGATACCGCTTTATGTCGTCAAATGCTCGTTGACATTCTTCGGTCCAAACGAAAGATACACCTTTCTTCATGAGTTGAGTGAATGGTCTGCAGCGTCCAGGCAGATTCGAAACGAACCTCCTGATATACGCAAGTCGACATTGGAATCCTCGTAGCTCTTTTAGATTGCGTGGAGGACGCATCTCTTGAATGGCTTTGATCTTCTCGGGATCCACGTGTATACCCTTAGAGGTAATGACGAAGCCGAGAAATTTACCACTAGAGACACCCAAGAATGACTTGGTGGGATTCATTTTGAGTTGATGTTGGCGCATGAGATTGAAGATAGTTCTCAAGTCTTGGATGTGATCTTCCTTCAGACGACTTTTGACAGCAATATCGTCAACATAGCATTCGACATTCTTGTACAGATGATCTCTAAAGATGGTACTCATGGCTCGTTGGTACGTTGCACCAGCGTTCTTGAGACCAAATGGCATCACAGTATAACAATAGACTCTACGAGGAGTGCGGAAAGAAGTATGCTTTTCATCTTCAGGATTCATCCGAATCTGATTATATCCGGAGAATCCGTCCATGAAAGATATTCTTTCGAACCCACACGTATTGTCGATCATGACATCCGTGATAGGGAGAGGAAATTTATCTTTTGGACATGCTTCATTAAGATCCCGGAAGTCGATGCAAACTCGAACTTTGTCGATTTTTTTTAGAACTGGGACGACATTGGCTACCCAATCAGGATGCTGCTCTTCTCTGATAAAGCCACAAGCTATGAGCTTCTTGACTTCATCGTCGATTGCGTCCATTATTTCTGGCTTGAAATGCCGTTGTTGTTGTTTGACCGATTTTGCATTCGGTAAGATGTTCAGTTTGTGAGTAGCAACTTTAGGATCCAGTCCTGGCATGTCTTCATAACTCCAGGCAAAGACATCAATATATTCTTTAATAAGAAGAATTAATTCTTGTTTATCTGTCTCTGATAGGTTCTTGCTGATGAATATTGGACAAGGTGACCCATTTTCTCCTACATCAATTTGAACTAATTGATCTTCGGTAGGCGGTTCCCTTTGTTCGAATCGGAGTTCCCATTGGGTATCCATTCGTTGGGCCCATGGATCTATTTAAGAACTTTCTTTGATATCCTCGTCATAGCCTTCTGGAAGTTCAACAGAGACCATGTTAGAAGATACAGTTAATCGATAAACTTGACCAATGCTGGTGTCAGAATCCCATGATCTAGAATCAGAAGAATTAGAGCGTTCTTCACTATCAGATTCAGAGCCTGCTGGGGATAATAATGGAGGTGAAGCATATTCGAGACCTCTTTTGGTCCTGCTATAATACATCTATGACTTTCCTTTCGAAACAGTTGTACGGAGAGGAGTTCTCCATCCTTTACCATAGTTGAGGCCACTTTTGAAGTCGTAACCCATCTTTCGGATGATGTCCTTTGATTGTTGACTGTAACGCCGGAGCTGGAGATGTCCTGTATCGTTACTTTTACTATCGTCTGTATAGCTGAATTATTGTTCTGGTCCTTTACTAAAAAGTATTTGACTTTCGCCTTTCTTTCGAGCAGGAACAATACGATATGCATCTTTTGGATCTTCAAATGAGACTTCTGTTTGAAGAGATTGTACAACTCCCATTGTAAATGATTGGAAGCTATCTAACATATCCAAATAGCATTTAGTATGATAAATGACATCAATATACTGGAAAGTAGATGCTTTTTTATTGATCTGTACATTCGTATTTACAACAGGACCTTCGGCCTTAGCAGGCTTGGTCAGACTGATTACAAGAGGGGAAGAAGAAGAACGTGAAGAAGGATTGGCTTTGTTACGACGAAGGTCGATAACAAGCGGCTCAGAGGAGGTGAGCTCCTTTTTCTCCTTATTATGAGATAGATTGATAACAAGGGGTTCAGAAGAAGCAGGCTGCTTTTTATCTTTGTTACGACGTAAGTCGATAACAAGTGGCTCAGAAGAGGTGAGCTCCCTTTTATCTTGATCATCATTTGTTGATTGCTTCTGAACTGGCAAGTGAATAGCCAGTGGCTTGGAAGATTGAGGACGAGAGACACGCCCTTTAACAGGTATGATAAGGGTATCTTTGGGCAATGCTTCTGATTCTTTTTCAGTGTCTAAAGCCAATACGACTTTAATAAATTCATCCTTGTACATACGAGCGTCGTTGCAGTATGCTTCAACACCCTTGAAAGGATAGAGATCAGCAACCTCTTTCTGGACTTCTCCATTGTCATCAACATATTTGAAACATTGATGAAGAGTTGATGGAACAATATTGTGTTCATGTAGGAATGGTCTCCCCAACAAAGCATTATAAGAACAACCATGATTGTCGATGATATAGAAGGTCACTTTTATGCGAAGATTGCCTATTTGGAGTTTTAGGCGAATCTTGCCCAAAGGTTCACTTCTTCCTTGATTGAATCCAAGGATGGTGGTGATTGTACTGGAGAGACTATGTACAGGGATCTTCAGCGCATCTAACATTATCTTCGGCATAATGCTAAGGACAGACCCTGGGTCTATCAGAATACGATCGACTTTCATCGAGTCGACGTATCCTGTATAGTAGAGAGGACGGTCGTGCCTGTTATCTTCCATCAACATGTCGTCTTGTGTGAAAGTTATGTTTGGAATTAACTCCAACACACTATGACAATGGAGGCAAGAGACTGGTTCTGCTTTCGGCTTCTTCAGAAGGGCTAAGCAGGTTTCAGCTTGCATGAGAGCTTCGCTCAAAGTTTCCCGAGTCTCTTTTGAGAGGCGCAAGAGCTCGAAGATGGATAGTCGGGCTGGTGTATTGGCTAGTTGGGCCAATATATCAAAGTTGTAAGGCTTTTCAAGTCCAGAAGGAGATGTCTTCTTCAAAGGTTTGTCGAAGCGGACTTGCTGGTTGCCTTTGTCAGCGGCCGTTGGCTTGGGAGGAATGGGTATCACAACAGGTGAGGATGTAGAAGAAATATCCTCAGTAGAAGCAGGCTACACTGGAGCAGGTTCAGAGAAAGAAGCAGGATTCTCTTGGGCTTCGGGGTAATCCTTTAGATAAGCTTTCCCTGATCTGGTGCCCAGCAGGATTTCTTCATCAACTATGGGGTCAAAAGACACCATATAGCAAGTCTTTGTCTTGCCCTTAGAACGATCTTTCTTCTTGGAGGAAGAGGGAAGTTCGAACTCTGAAGCAAGATCCGGATGAATCCACATAATCTTGCCATTGTCGAGAGACAAAGGGACGAGACCTTCACTTCGTGGAGAAGGGAGATTCTCGATCTCAAGAGTAACTTTGGGGATAGGAATGACACCTTGCTGCACCATCTGGGGCGGAAAGTCACCGAATTGAACTGAGACCATGTTTGCGGTAACAGTCTTCTCGTCTTGTTGCAGAGTGACAACGCCAGCGTTGACCAGCTCCTGGATTTTGCCTTTGAGCACATAACATGCTCGAGTAGGATGTCCGATGAACCGGTGATAGACACAGTACTTGGGATGATCAGTCTTACCGACTTCATCGGGCTTCTTTGGATCAGGAAGTTGGATTTTATTGCTTTTGATTAAGCAATCAAAGATGCTCGCTGTGTCATTCTCGTCAAAGAAATATTCTACTTTAGGACGAGGTTCTCTCGGTGGAGGTGCTGAAGGAGTAGAAGTGGACGAAGGAGGAGCTACGTTGACCGCCAGAGATTCTTTGTTCTTGTTCAAATTAATGTTCAAAGTTTCTTTTGCTTTGCGGTTGTTCTGGCGATTGCCACCACCTGATGTTTGATGTTCATCCGGTCGGGGTTAGACATTTGTACCCCTAGCTGCTTGAATTTGTCGGTGCTAACTTCAGCTGCTTTAGCGTTGACAATAAAGGATAGCCAATCTTGGAACTGAGTAGACCCCGTCCACATGCTGATGATGGGCAACAGATTTGCCTTGCAGGTGTCAATGGTGACAGCAGCCGGAGTTCCTGGTGGCATTTTCAAAGCTTCCCGGCAGAATCTTTCAATGAAACTTTCAGCAGTTTCATTATGCCTTTGTTTGATTTTATTGAGGGCTGACATAGTCATGTCATTGATCCCCTCGTAAAATCGTTCCAAGAAGATTTGCTTTAAGCCAGAGAAGGAGGTGATACAACCATCGGACAAACTTCTATATCAATCGTATGCTACGTCGGCTAAACAGCCGATGAATACTCTGGTAAGAAGAGCGTCATTTGGTTGAAGTTGGACAGTCATAACCTCAAAGTGGTTAATGAACTGACTGGGAGATGTGCTGCCATCAAACAGCGAGATGGTTGGGATCTTATACTTTGGAGGAAACGGGACTTCCTTCCATTCGACTGGGTAAGGTCGCTTAATCCCCAATCTTTGCAAGTTGTCCTTCTCCTTGAAAGCTTGAAACTGAGTTCGCAGGAGCTTCACAGCTTCATTGGCATCTTCAACTAATATAGAAGGAGCAAGCTAAACCACAGTGTTAGGAGGAGGAACAGCATGATAAGCACTACCTCCAGCACCTGACTGACTGGGTGTAGGTTGGACTTGTACAGGAGGTACTGGAAGAGATGCTACCCCCAGTCCTGCATTAACAGGTACCGATGACGCTATGATTTCAGGATTTGCAGGCGGTACGATCGATGGCACTGTGCGCTGAGCCACAATGATGGAATGTATACTTGCGACCATCTCAGCCATGGTCTTCAACTTATCTTCTAGTGCAGCTATTCTTTGTTCTTGACTAGCTGAACTAGAAGCATCGGGATCTTCATTGACAACATAAGCTGTCACTTCTCTGGGTACAGTGGAGGACACTATTTGTTCTAAGCTTTCACTGTATGCATCATAATCGGAGAAAGAATCATCTCCTGAGTGAGAAGGAAGAAGACGTTCAGAAGGATCTTGAAGATTCCTTTGACCGATTGTAATTCGGCTTCGGGATCTGGTACGTTGGAATACTCCTTCAGAGAATTCTTGGAGTAAATCCAAATACCGTTGGCTTGGCTTGCGAGGCTTCCCGTGCTTAGAGCACTTTCTACCCCCAGTGTCTCTGGAAGTCATGTTGACGGAAGCGTACAGAACTTCGTCTTCATCTTTCGACATAGGTTCAGAGTTAGAAAAGTTCAGATGATCGAAGACAGATCGTCTAGTTGTTTGACAACAACACTTGATAACAACCTTGTGATTACAATAATAATGATCACTTGGTTGAATTAGAAGTGTTGAAGTGTTGTCCTGCCTTTGCTTGAGGTGTTCTCAGAGATCGGGAACAACAACAGGACGAGAAAAAGTACGAGGGATGTGTTCTTTGATAACATTCGGAACATGGTTCCGGTTCTTCAAATGTTTTGTCCCTTGAGTGTACAGGGAAGTGCTCATTTTATTAGCATATGTGTCCGGATTCTTGATCCTGGAAGTTTGCTTCTAATGATGTTTGGTCTTCGGCATTGGCTGTTTGCGTTTCACCGAAGTTGGCCTGTTGAGATAAGTTCACAGATCAACAAACTCACCCCCAGGGGTTTCTGTTTGAGACACCAGCAATTTTTTCTCTCTTGAACGAAAGATTTTGAGGGTTGGGAGATCTTGGAATTCTGCTACCGGAGTAGGCAGAATACCTCTTTGATCAGTACAAGTTATTTTAACATGGAGAGAAGAATCCTTGTTTGAAAGAATTTTTGTACTGACTGATGCCGAAGCACGTTCAGTGCGATCTTCTACGGTAAAGACCGAAGAAGACTGAGAAAAGACCAAAGGGCATTTTCCTTTGTTTTGTAAAGAAGGGTTAGCTAAAGAGCGTTTCCCTCTGTTGTCTTCCAAGTCAAGAGATGAGGAAGTTTGAGAAAAGACCAAAGGGCCTTTTTCTTTGTTCTGATGAAGAGGAATAGCCAAAAGACTACCACCAGTGGAATGCGCAGGAGCAGCAGGGTGTTGGAGATGAGCAGCACTCTTCCCCTTGTTGTGAGAAGAAGAAAGATTAGCCAAAGGGCTGTCTTTCTTAGATTGTGCAGGCACAGTTTGCGCATGAATTGATGGCGCACTGGCAGGTTGCGCAGGAGAGTCTTTGGCAGATGACTTTCTGGTTCTGGCCACAGACACTGTGGTTTGCGCATCAGGAGTTCTGGCCACAGAGTGTTTAGAGTACACTTTAGTTGCTGGAGTGTTGGTTTGCGCAGGAAGATTGGCAGCCAACTGCGCCAGAGGCAGAGGAGTCTTGCACCTTGATAGGGCAGCATATGAAGTCTCTTGTGCACTGGCAACAGCAGATTGTGCAGCATTCTTGGCAAAGACAGATTGTGCAACAGTCGTAGTGGTAGCAACTATAGACTGTACAGCAGATTGCGCAACAGGCTTCTTGGCAGACTGCGCAGCAGTCTTGCTGGCAGAGACAATAGATTGTGCAACAGTCTTGGAGACCTATACTGGGTGCACTTTGCTCGTGGTAGAAGTGGTTGCAGTATGAGGAGTGGTTTTTGAATTGATCATGGCTTCATAGGCTGTCTGGTTGACCTTCACAACCAGCGTCTTCTGCGTCTTCCCGATAAACGCTACGTCACATTGAGTTGTCACTTCCTCGTCAGAGGAGAAAGTCGTCCCCAGCAGAGTCGCCATTTTGTTTGCAAAAACAAAATTATAAAACTTTATTGATACAAACTTTGTAAAGATTACAAGAATTCTGGAAAAGTACAACTGTAGGAATCCAATCTAGAAGACGATTGCTTTATCCCTTGGACGATGTGAACTTTGAAGACGGTAGCCTCTAAAGTTGAAGGCAAAAGCCTCGGAAGAATGCAGCAGCACTTGGGCAAGAACTCCTGGACTCTCTGATATTTCTGAACTTTATGTCTGATCTCTCCCTCTGATGCCCTTAAATGAAGACTTGAAACTCTATTTATAGAGTTCTGGAAATAACTAATTTTTAGTTATTCTGAATGGCGCAAGTTGGATTGCGGAGGAACTGGATTGCGCAGCATCAGACTGCGCAGGCAGTTGTCTGGTCATGGGCCAACTGTCTCGGACACATGGCATCATTTGATTGAAATGCGCATGATCGTGTGAAGACGGTTGCTTCGTAACGAGCAATTGATGGCATGAATGCCACGTGTACTTTTGTCAGTTGACATGATGAAGTGCGCCACATGAATTGTGCTGACTTCGGATTGCGCTGAAAATAGATTGCACAGACACTGGATTACGCATGCACTGGATTGTGCTGCATGTACAGCTGTCCTCGAGCGCTGTACGGCACAATAAACGAACAATCTCCTCGTTCTTTGTGCTGTCAGCTGTCAGAAAGATTTGATTTTGTCAGATAATGATGACATTGCCACGTCAGCCTGCGCAGTTGAAAGTGTGCGCAGTCTGGTGTGTGCAATCTGAATGATGCGCAATCTGATGTCTGCACAGTTCATTTGAAAGTTGTATTTCTTGATTTTCTGACTTTGTTAATAGGTGCAACTTGATTTTTTTAGGACCTACAACAGTAATCTGAAACTGGAAACAAATCAACTATAGCATGGCAATTATTGATCCTAGCAAGCTCTAAACTAATACTAACATGTACTAGTTCAATCCTACATCAATGAAACGTATCATGTATATATATAAAATCTGAAATTGAAAACATAACAGGAAACAATAGGAAAATATTGAATTGAACTTGGCATACTCTCATATGTATTCGAGTTTAACTAGCATTTGAAAACAGGAACATGCCTGTATACTCGGTTAATGTAGATTGGAAAGCTAGACAGTACACCAATTCAACCTCACAATGTAAACCCTAGCATGGCTCTAACATTTGCAGCAGTGTAACATAACCCAGCATGTATATAAATCTTCAATTTGGCATCTTAAACAGGAAACAATAAAATTGCTGAAATTGAACTCAATTTGCAGGAAACTGGGAAAAATCGAATGCCAAACCCAGCCAATCACCAAGATTCAACCCAATGCATAGCAATTTAGGATTAGGCTAATTAACAGCATGTTAACATTGTTAATTTTACATGAGTTAAACAACTAAGGGTGAACTGAACTCAGAAAACAGAAGAAATCCTCTCTGATACTGCTCATATCAGTAAACATAGGATATATGGATTAGATTGCTAAAAACTTGATAAAATCACAACAATTGGTTGGTAATTAATGACAAACATATGTACGTGTTATACATGCAGTATCGTGTCCAAAAATAGGATACGAACGTGTCCAAGAACTCACGTGAACCAACCCAACACACTGGGCTCGACAGCAGTGAACCCATGCACTCCAAATATCACACTCGACACAAAACCATTGGACACGAGGCTTTGTCGGTGTCGTGTCAGACACTGCCCCTACCTCCGTGTCCAACCACACGTGTCCAAGTGTCCTAGAAAAGGCACACGAGTGCACGAACAGCAGGGCATTGCTGACCGCACGCGCGTGGCGGTGTCCATGACCCAAAACGACGCTAAATAGGACATGAATCATGCTCAGTCGAAAAGAAAGTGATAAGCCACCCTAAAACACAAATTCCTATTCAAATACAATTTGAAAACAGTGATAAAAATCCCTCTGTGGCATTTTAACGAACACATCAATACATAGGCAGATACGTGTCCGATACGGATACGAAATGGACACGACTCAACACGAAACCAATACCTACAGCTAGGGGACACCTAGGGATATGCAAATATGCAAAGAAAACAGAAATCTAATGGGTTAAGAGAGTGTTACCTATAGGTTGTTCTTCCTCAAGAAAACATCCAAAATAAGGATCCCTCCTTGCTAGCTCAATGTTCCAATAGAAGCCAAAACTAAGATTCACCTCCACCAACAATAAGAGGACAATAATCAGGTTGTAATGCAAAAGATTTGAATTATAAAGGATGAGAAATGATCAAAATATGAAGGGGTGAGGAAAGAACCAAACCTTTGCTCTTTGAAAATGGAAGGATATGCAAAAGAGGCAAGAGAACTTTGAGAGACATTAAATAGGGAGGGGGAATCCCTAGGTGGCCGGCCCAAAAATCTAGGGCTAGGGTTTTGGGGATCATCAATGGTTCTCCTATCATCAAGTCAAATCAAGGATCCAAATAAATTCTAGGTTTACACACTAGTCTAACTTATGCATCCTAGTTAGCTCTAACTAACCATGGCTAGCTAAGACTAAACATGACTAACTAAGACTAATCTGGGCTAGGTCCAGTCTAGGTTAGGGCTAATCACAACACAAGGCAATACTTTAATAATAAAATCACATAATACATAACCCCAATAATTTCTGATAAAATCATAATAAATTCAAATAAACCCCAAAATGACCAAAAAGCCCTCAAGCTAGAATTGTGGTAGTGACAGACCACCTAGACAGATGATTCCGTCTCTGCAGGCTAAGTTTGCAAGTAGTTACGTGCCCGACGGTATGTTGACGCTATGATTAAGGCCTAACGGTGTCACATCTAATTTGCGTACGGTGACAAAATTTGCTGATATAAAGCTATGTGTAGCACCCGAATCAAACAGAACACGAGCAGGTTTGTTATTGAAATGCAGTATATCTGTCACGACTGTGTCAGATGCGAACGCTTTATCCTGTATCATGGCGTATACGCGGCCCTGGTCATTGGAGAGATGGTCTTGGCCATTTTATGGCACGGTCTGTGGAGCCCGAGGTGCTTGGCCTCGGTTTTATTGGTGTTGCGGGGGGCTTTGGTTCGCCCACCTTCAGGGTAGTTGCGTGCGATGTGCCCTACTTGCGCACCCGAAACATGCTCTACTTTTTATTAGGCATTCGTTAGTCGCGTGCCCTACCTTCTGGCAACGATTGTACACTACTCGATTCCTCCCCTGGTTGTCGCCTCCGTTGCCGTTGTTTGGACGCTTATGCGTATTGTTACCTCCTGGGTTGCCATGGCGCTTATGATTGTAGGTATGCATGGTGCCTATGGCGACCGGGGGGTATTGAGGCTCGAGACGAAGGGCATGGTTGAGTGACTCGTCCATTGTTTGATACTCGATCACCGTCATATGAGCAGAAATGGAAGGCCTCAGGCCCACTTCGAACCTCCATGCTTGACTCGTCGCCGTTGGTAGGTAGACACCCGCAAATCAAGCCAACTTGTTGAATTCTGTAACATATTCGCATACAGTCATGTTTTCATGTTTCAGCTGCATGAACTCGTTCTCCTTCACCTGGCAGATTGCCGCAGGTAAGTACTCGACTTCAAAGGACTTGCGGAACGTAGCCCAGGAGATTGGCGCGATAGAATTATTGCGACGAGTAGCTTGTTTTTATACCGTCCACCAGTCATCCGCATTCAACCAAAGTTGAAGTTGAGCGCAAGCGATTTTCTTTGCCTCATCGATGCCGAGGAGCTCGAACTTGTCTTTGATCTCATCTAACCAGTCGATCGGAAGAGAAGGGTCTTCAGTGTCGAAGAAGGAGAAATGCCTTCTTGAAATTGGTATAGTCGAAGATGTTAATATCTGGCGGCACAAGCTGAGACGAAGGCTCCCCGGGTGCGACTTCAATGGGTCGATTCACGGGTTCGACAGTACGGGTTGCAGAGTTCCAGTTGGTCATGACCGTTTGCACCAACTGCCGAAGCATATCAAGTTGCCCTTGCTGCATCTTGAATTTTGCTTCAAACCGGGCATCATATTGGGCCTGTCGCCTTTCGGGCTATAGGTGCAACTTCTCGTTTTCTTGTTGGAATGTTGCAGCCTGCCTCTGCTATATTTTGAGCATATACAGCATCTGCTCTATAAGACTGCCGGAAGGTCCGACTTCGGTAGGCATCCTTCCGTTGGGTTGACGAAAGGCTCGGCTTCGGAACTATCGAGCCGCTAGAACCACTCACCTCGCCCACTGCCCGAGGTCCCGCAACTCCGGAGGAAAAAGGCAACTCTCGTTAGTTTCAGAAAATATCTTGGGTTCAGCGTATGGATCAACTCATCTCATCGACACGAGGTCAATGGTTTGAGACTAGAGACTCAAGACTGGAGGCCAAGGACGTAAAGCCGTGCTCTAATACCATTATGTCATGCCCCGATTACGAAGAATCGATAGTCATCCCCCGGGCGTGATACCGTGCAAACCTATGTTGTGATTGCATAAGGCATAGTCATAAGGTAATCTGAAACACAACATCTAAGAGAGAGAGCAGACAAATTGAACAACACATTGAGACAAAGAAACTTTGTATTTTATTGATAATAGACGTCATTTACAGACTCGATTACAATTGTGTCGTACGAGCTTTATAATATGACTCGATTACAAAAGGAGTGTGTCACGACCGCACCCACTGTGAGGGTATGAGTACGTAACAGCGCCCAGCCTACGCCGCAGTGTCGACGGTAGAACGTTGTTCTAGGTCATGAACTATAACTATGTAACATGAAATACTCTCCATAAGGAGGCCAACACAGAGGTACAACTCAATCACAATCTAGAGATAGAATATGGCACGATGAAATAGATAAGAAAATCCTCAACTGAAGTACAACAGAAATGAATAACAATCTCAACATCTCTATAAATATACAAACTCTGGAATCAAGGACAACAACTAAATATGAAAAGAAAACAGTCTAAGCTATCTATACTAAACAAGGTATCGTCCTCAGCAGCTGCCTGAACCTCCCCAGGGGTCCAGGTCGCGAGTGTCATCTAGGCAAGCTCCAAAGTAAGGGGTGCAGGGTTCCTCATCATCCTCTGTAAAATTTTCAACATGTCCAGTCAGGACGGGAGCGAGCACAATACATCTCAACAGTTCATAGCAGGTTAGAAAATATAATCATGCAGTAAAGTAAGATATAGATACTGAAGGAATGCAGTATGTAAACAGAGAGAGAGAGAACTGTAATAGAAATATCTACTATAAGTAAAGAGCTACCAGTGACTAGTGATTTAGAGTACAAAGTCGACATGTGAACGGCTTGATTTGCACATGGCTATACTAAAGAGGCGTACATGGCTATTCTACTTTGGAATTGTTCACATGGCTATTTATACTCCCCCGTACCCCCAATTAATACACAAGGATCCAACCAGGTTATATTATGATTCTATGTAACAGCCCCCGAAGGATGGTAAGCCCCCAAAGGGTGATAAGCCCCCGAAAGGTGATAAGCCCCCAAAGGGTGGTACATAATAGTCCCATAAATGGGGATTCTGGGAAACCCAATAAATGGGATAAGGATTCAAAGAAGACTCTGTGATCATATGAGTATATGTCTCAAGTGATCAAAGAACCAAAGAAGCATAGTGATACGTCTTGTAAGTGAAACGCACAGAACATAGAGTACCCCGATGCTCCCTGAAGGGATAACATCCCAGGGAGGGATCCATATTGTACTAATCCGTGTGACCAACGTGACAGTATCAAGTAAAGTAATTTAATGCAGGAAAATAATTCTAAGTAGGATATAAAATGATCAGAGAATGTACTCGTCTCGTATCTGAATGTCTGAAGTAAATGTACTGTCCGAGATGAGGTACCTGACTCCTAGTTAGAGCAACACAAGTCAAGATGTATAAAAGGGATGATAAATGTAATCTACAATGCATCTGCATGCTGTCTAGGTCAAACTAGACTAAAGTCAACACTTGGTCAACTCCAGTCAACTACACTAGTCAAACTAGGTCAACCTAACCCAGACAAGTCTTACTAAGCCAAACCAGTCTATTCTAGCAAGCACACACCAATTTAGGCTATACAAGTCAACTATAACCTATACCAGCATTCAGTCCACACTCATAGGTAATGAGCCATAGGCTATAGGCCCATAGGCTATATTACCTATATACCAAACCACATTTTTACACATACCCATATATTAATATATCTATCTAAATAATATGGTAACATACATTATAATAGATGGGCCATATGTAATAACATATGCCTCTCACATATATATATATATATATATATATATATATATATATATATATATATATATATATATACACATATATATATATATAGAAGGATAGGAAAGGAAAACATGCATTTGTGTTCATGTGTGTGTGGCAAGGTGTCAATAGAGTGTCAAAGGGTGTGAATGTGAATTAGGAATCTGTGAGTGTGATAGTGTCATGAGAGTGTTAATGTGATATAACATGTGTGTGTGATATATTAGAGAATAGGAAAAACAGTGAGAAGTGGAAAAACAGTGAGCTAACATTGAATCCAACACAAGCATGAGAATCAACTCTAATAATAAGAAAGGGAAATCAATTCCAGATTTAAAGTTGTGTGTGTAAGATTGTGTGAACATGTGAGAGTGAGAGGAAAACAATGTTTAGGCAGTACACAGGAATGTGTCTGCAGGAAACAATAAGCTACAGGTGAAAACAGAATATGTGTGTAGGAGTGGCTGTGTGTGAGAGAGTGACATGTGTGTGTGCATATATGTGTGTGTTTAGATAGGATTTTGTGTGGAGATAATTAGGAAATCAATGTGTGATTGTGTATAGCTATACATATAGGGTGTCAACTCAATTTAGAAACCTATTTTGTAGTGTAGTTGTGTGTGAATGATATGGACATTCTGTTTCAGGTTCAGGAAAAAAATAGTTCCAATGAAAATCCAACCCAAATCAATTCGAACTGATCACTGCCACAGCCATAATTCATATTGCAAGCTAAACTCAGTTTTAAATGAGTTCTACCAATGACAGTTATTAAGGAAGGAATCAACTTGGGTATTAAGAATGGGAAATCAAATCATTTCTCAGGTTTTGTGAATTCCTGGAAAGTCTAAATGACAGTCAAAAAAACAAATTCACCTCAACATCAATTCGAATTCAGTCACCAAAACAATACCAATACAATGTGTGAGAATATAACATTCAATAAAATGCTTAAGGAGAGGAATGGAAACCAATTCCAGGTTTCAGGGTTCACACAAAAAAAAGAAGTAATTCTCATATTTCAGTTTTTCAGGAATAAACATATGTAAATGAACTCATGTTCTCTGTATTCAGTCCTAGGTTCTCATGTGTAGGTGTGTGGGCATGTGTAGGTTAATGGTAAGACTTGTGTGACATGATTCCATGTGTAAGTGTGTGTTAATGTGAGGGTGAAGTGAGGAAATCTGTGAGTGACTGGTAACAGAAAAATAGGTCAAGGAATGTGTGTTAGCAAATTTCTCAGGACAGGAAAACAGTGTTCAGTTGCATACACATGTGCGTGTGTTCAAGGCATATGCTTGTGTGGGTGTAGCAGCATAGGTTAGCTTCAGGTTTAGGCTGTGTGAAGTCATTCTCAGATTATTACTCACATTCAGGTTCTCAGTTTAGTATACATCAATCAAAACAACCCAAAACTCAATATATGAATGCCAAACTCTCCAAATTGCCCCAAGGCTGGGATTATCCTCCATGATCAGCAAGAGGGAGACAATTAGAATCTAATGCAAGTGGTTTGAGCCAAAAAGGAGTTAAAATGGAAAAGTTATGGATTGGGGAAGATGGCTATACCTCTTTCTCCAAACTTGAGAAGAAAAACAATAAAAGAGGCAAGAACAAATGGAAGAGGCATTAAATAGGGTGTGAAACCCTAGGTTGGCTGCCATGGGCTGATTAGGGTGAGGGTTTGGGTTCCAATGGTGATCTATGGGCTTTCATGGGCCAAAATCACTAATCATGACTTGTGGAATCACAAGTCATTTCCTAATCAATTCAAATCCTATTCTCCCCAAATTAAATCTAATGGGTTTATTATCACTAACTTAGGTCGAGCTAGGGTTCCATATCCTAATCAAATAGTCATGACCTAGGTTAGCCTCTAGGTTAGTCTCCAAAGTCAACACTAGTCAAAGTCAACTATAGGACCAAAATCAATTATACTAAAAATCATATAAATTCTAATGATTCAAAATAATACATAATAATTCCAAATAATTCCCAAAATTACAAAAATGACTAAAATACCCCTCAAACTAGAATGATAAATGAAATATCCTAACCACAAGGCTAGGCTCTAGGGTTACACTAGCAAGACACCAAATCATAAGTCATGATTTAAAATAGTTTTAAATGATTAAAAATTACCAAAAATCATGTCATGATTTAAATATCATTAATAAATAATTAAAATCACAAAATTTCAAAATTACCCTCATTTGAAAAACTGGGTGTTACAATCCTACCCACCTTATAAAAATTTCGTCCTCAAAATTAAGATGGTAGCAGTCCTTCTAGGTCAAACACCCTAGGTCAAACACCCCACAATCAAAGTCTCAAACATACCGTCAGATAATCATATGCGTCTGTCCAAAATCATGATACTCAGAATCGTCGTTGTGCTAGTGAGCAAGGCTACGATAATCACAGAGTCCTCGACTAAGGCACATACTTCTAGAATCATGGTATTTAAAATTTTTGCATTGCCGCATGCTTGGCAGCAAAAACCTTAAATTCTCACACCCGAGAAATACGTCCTAAATCTGACTATATGTCCTCACTATGCCAGCTAACACGACTATCGAAGATTCTAGATTCCATAACTGGGTGACCTATCCCATACATCTATGAAGAAAATCAAACATAACACAAGAACAACAGGACAAAATTGATAAATCATCAAGGAACAGAGGGAATCAAAATTTTAAGGCAGTTATAAGAGGCAACTGCAGAAATGGAATCAAAGAACGGAACCTGCAACTAGATATCCAACGGCCTGAGCATCCTCGACTGTCCTGGCAAAAGCTCGCCCCTGCCGACCTTTCCTGGCCTGCTGCTGATGCTGCATGTACCTCTGCTGCTGAGTCGGTAAGGGTAATCCCCTCTGCTGGCCTACCGGGGCCCTAGATCCTGCTTCCTGAACTGTCTGTTCCGATGACTCGGGACACTCTCACAGACGATGATCGGATACTCCGCAAAGCAAACATCTGCCCAGCCTCTTCCGGCATTTACCCCAATCATGCCCTGGTCTCTAACAAAAAGGAAAAATGATAACAAGCTGTTGTCCCGGGGCCTGATGCTGCCTCTGTGGCTGCTGTTCATGTTGAAAGGGTACGCGGTCCTGAAACTGTCGTTGCTGAAGGTAGACCCTCGGATGTTGGTACTGCTGCTGAAACTGTAGAGGTAGCATCTACTGCTGAAACTGTAAAGGTAGCATCTACTGCGGATACTGCTGCTGAAACTGTAGGGGTGGCATCTGCTGTAGATACTGTGGCTGAATCTGCAAGCGGGGCATCTGATACGGATACTACTGCTAAAACTGCAGGTGGGGCCTCTTGGTCGGGCCCGCACTGCCACTAGCTCCCTGAGTGTCTCGCATCCTCTTCTCCTTCAGCCCAAGATCGTCCTCCACTGTCATGGCTCCTACTAGAATCTGCTCGAAAGTGGCGTCGCGGTCGCTCTTGGTATATGACTTGATCTCCTTGATCAAACCCCTGCGGAACCTCCTCGCCTTCCCGATCTTGGTAAGATCCTCGATGAATCTGCTCAAACGGCTGAACTCTCCAGCGTACTCCTCAACGGTCTGGTTCCCCTGAACCAAACTTTCGAACTGCACCTCCAAAGCACGGAGTGCAGTATCGGGAAAGAATTTTTTCTTGAATAGTTTCTCGAACGCTGCCCAAGTCTGACCGGCTGTACCAACCCTCGGGTCCGTCTGGTACCAGGTATGGGCCAAGTCCTGCATCTGACTGAAGGCTGCCTCGATCTGTAATCCTGCTGGTATTTGTGCCAATCGAAATATCTCTTCGATGTGCTCTATCCAATTATCAGCGTATATGATGCCCTCTCTACCCGGGGTCCCATCTTCTTAAAGGATTGGATGTCTGGAGTCCTTGGCTGATACGGCTGCATCTGGCCTCCCTGTGGCTGAGCAGCCACTAGCTCTACTGTCGTCCTGACCAACTGGTGAGTATCTTGTATGCTCTGTCGGATATCAGCAGACTGGCTCTGCTGTATCTGCTGCTGAAACTCTAAGAATCGCTGGAAGAGGGTAAATATCTGAGCCGTATCTACTGTCCCTGAAGGTAACTGCTGCTGAGTCATATCTAGAATGACGGGGAAAGACCTCCGAACAGGTGGAGGTGTACTCCCAAAAGCTGCAGAAGCTCCTATATGAGCAAAAATAGGGGGTACTGTGGTCCCAGCGTCCGCAATTAGGCAAGGGGTGGTAGGCCTCTCACCAGCGTCTGCTGAGCCAGAGCAATGCGATCGTGTCTCGATCACCATCCTGGAGACAGATCAAATAAGGAATCAATACTGAGATAGAAACGGTAATTCAAGGGAGAACAGTTATTCAAGGAAGCAATCTTCAACAGGAATTTAGATGGCAGGAATCCAGTTAAGAGTTTTTCTTAATGTGATCCCTTATGGAGAGTATTTCATATTAGATAGTTATAGTTCATGACCTAGAATAGCGTTCTACCGCCGATACTGCGACATAGGCTGGGTGCTATTACGTACTCGTACCCTCACAGTGGGTGCGGGTCGTGACACATTTTTAGTGGTGGCCCATGCAGGTCGAGTTCGTGTAGTGGTATTCGAACTAGAGTACCACTACTGCCTGCAGTAGGATTCCTGCCATCTAAAAGAACAGAACAATTATCAGAGGACTGAACTTAGACTCACAATACAAACTCGCTCGTACAAAGAAAGCCTAGGGACGAAAACCTAGGTACAGCAGACTAAGTATGATTGTTTATTTTTGATTCTGGGGTGACGATAGAGGCTCGGGAAAGCGACGGCCGCTCTGCCTTACTCCTTGGACGATCAGTATGTAGCCTTGGCTCGGGGAAGATCTACTCGACGTTGATGAAGAAACGCTCTTCTTGCTCTCCTCGGATTGCTCTCCTGGCTTCTCTCTCTCTGTGATTATCAAGAAGAAAGGGGGAGCTCTCTCTGTGTAGATCTCTCTCCTCTTATTTTTTTTTATTCTTTTGTTTCCGACCTCTCCTCTCTCTTTTTTTTTCTCAAGGGAATGATGCTGGCTATTTATAAGAGTGGGAGGGTGATCATTAGGGTTTGCTAATGATTATCTGTTTGAAATGTCGGCGCTCCTTCATTCTATCTGAACCCTTGATCCTGATTACAGTGAATCTCGGCCATTAACGCGGATAGCATCGTATCTCATGAGCAATTAATGCTAGCTGCTTTAAATCCTCGTGATTGATTATGCCAATATCTGATTGCTCGCCACGTGTCCCATTAGCTTGATGATAAATGATATGCCCTGATCTCAGTAATTATGACGATGATGTCAAATATATTTGTTGAGATTCGGTTAAATCTCTTATTGATCCCATGCCACGTGTCTTAATTGTGAGTCCTGTCAGAGCCGCATAGGATTGACGATCCTCGAACCGCAGAGAGATACTCTTTGTAAGCCGTATAGGACGATGCTTCATCGAGCCACATATGCGTAATCTTTGTGAGCCGCATGAGCTGGTGTTGTATTGGGACGCAGGGAATGTATTCCTAGGGAGCCGCATGAGCTAGCGTTGTATCGAACCGCATGGAACGGGTTCTTAGGGAGCCGCATATGACTGATTACCACGTGGCAATCTGGGACTTCTGACGGATTTGGTCAGAGATTTTCTTCTTTTCCCGAGGAGTCAGTCATTATGGCAAGGCCATTATGAAACTTTATGTCAGGGCCGTCACAGTGAATCGTGCTGGAACAATAAATAAGGCCACTATTCAAACGACCGGCTGTAGGGAAGGATCACACACGGCGTCCATCGAGCCGCATATGCCTTGCTGAACCGCATACGCTCCCGAGCCGCATGCGATTGAGAGTCTTCTTTGAACCGCATAGGTTTCTCTGCATTGGCCGCATGAACTCGTTTATTCTTGGCCGCATAAGCTCGCCTCAAAACTTTGGTAGACAGCGCCAGTTTTAAGATTTTCCTTATTCTCGAAGTACAGCTTTTCGTGTCAGTCATTATGACAACTTTATGTCAGGTCTGTCACTTGTCAGGTCTGTCAGCCGTCAAAGCATTAAATGCGTCCATACGTTGGGCACAGCTATTTTTGAAGACCACGTGGCCTCTCTCTCTGGGCCGCATGGAGTTTACTCGAGCTGCCTATGTGCGTTGAGCCGCATGAAGCTTCCTGGGTTCTGTGCCGCATGAAGAATGTCTCATGACCGAGCCGCATGAAGGACGTCTCATGACCGAGCCGCATGAAGAATGTCTCATGATCGAGCCGCATGAAGGACGTCTCATGACCAAGCCGCATGAGGAATGTCTCATGACCGAGCCGCATGAAGGACGTCTCATGACCGAGCCGCATGAGGAATGTCTCATGACTCGCATGAGGAATGTCTCGATCTGCCCGTGCACTCGCTTTGTGGGCCCGGGTATCCCGAACACACGAGTGCGTAGGTATCATGTTTGCTCCCTGATGTGGGGGCTAATAGAAACACTTGCCCTCGATCTTTGTTGGGAGACACTTGAGAACCACTCTGTCCGTTTGCCGCCGGGGGCTGGACACAGGCGGCTCTGTACAACTTTCCATCAGAGGCCCGCTTAGCGGGACGCTCTTGATGGTCAGAGGTTGGGACAGCTGACTGAGCCCGATGAGCCCGCGCTGTCCTAGACTTCTTCTACTTAGCACCTGAAGGTGCGTAATAGGAAGTGTCCAAGTTTGGAAGGAGGGAAGAGAAGTTGGTGCCCTTTTCAAAGAAGGTAAGGGGGCTCTATTTATAGAATGGAGTAAGCCCTTTCTTCTTCTCCTTTCTGATGTGGGACTAAAAGCAATATTTTCCATGCTTCTACAGGACCCCCTTCAAAGTTTCCAAATTGCAAATTTGGAACACTTTGAATAAGAAGCATGGAAAGTATATTTGTTTAGGCGTGGCAATCCAATCAGAGGTAGCATGGACGTGATAGGTTTGGGTACTTCCACTGGGGATTTTATGTGGACTTATCATCCTTGGCGTACCTTGGTTTTAGGTACGGATAATAAGTTGAGAGAGGGGACCATCATATTTACTCAGAGGTGGTATGGACGTTGTAAATATAAGGTTGATGGTAGAGTGTTCCTACTCAGAGGTGATATGGACATGGTAGGAGCGAACTCGAATGAGGATACATAGAACAACTCAGAGGTGCTATCAACATGGAAGTTCTATGTATTGGGTGAAAGAATGCTATAGAACAGCTGGGCTCCGAAAGCATGTGATGATGAGGAAAGATGTAGATGTACTAAGGGACCTAGTACGACATTTGTGGTTAGCAGAGGACATTTGTGGGCCTATTATCCTTGGCATACCTTGGTTTTAGGTACGGATAATAAGTTTGATAGGGATACCTAGGACAACTCCGTGGTAAGACGGATATAGAGGTTCTTGGTATCGGGCGAAAGAATACCATGGAGCAGTGAACAGTTTTCTGTTTTCTTTCACTGTTTTTCTTTTCTTTTTGTCAAAGGATGTGATCCCAGATGATGTAGTACTTTGAATTTTGAATAAATGAGCATGTTTCAACTCATCTTCTCTTTCTTGTACTTGTGGTATTTGTGGAATTGGACCTGTTGGGGGATTATTTGTGGACCTGTTACCCTGGGCGTACCTTGGTTTTAGGTACGGATAACAAGTTTGGTCAGGATATCTGGAACAGCCATGGCAAAGTGGTCATGGGTGCTCTCGATATTGGGAAAAAGAATGCCGTAGAGCAGCTGGGCTCCCGGGGCATGGTGAGATGGTGGATTTATGCTAAGAAGCTTAGCAAGGGATATTTGTGGACCTATTATCCTTGGCGTACCCTGGTTCAGGATATGGATAATAGGATGAAAGAAAACCAACATATTTGCTCAGAGGTTATGATGACATGGCAAACATGAAGGTTTTATCGTGAAATCTTCCTGCTCAACGGTAATGAGAACATGGCAGGAGAGACTTTACGGAAGCTATTTGTGGTCAACAGAGGACATTTGTGGTCAACAGAGGACATTTGTGGTCAACAGGGGACATTTGTGGACCTATTATCCTTGTCGTACTCCGGTTGTGGGTACAGATAATAGGTTAAAAGAGGACCGACATACTTGCTCAGAGGTAATGTAGACATGGCAAATATGACGATTTCTTCGACGGAGCCTTCCCACTTAGAGGTAATAAGGACATGGCAGGAGTGGGCTCAATGAAGATTGGGTACATAAAACGACTCAGAGGTAGGAGAACGTAGAAGTTCTATGCGAGGGGCGGTTTGTTTTTGGTGGAAGTGAAGACGGCTCAGAGGTAATGAGGACATGGTCGTTTCAGAAATTAGTGGATCGACTACCCTTTTTGTGCACTGGGAGTGCGGGTAGTGAATCCTGAGGGAGGATCTCTGCTAGGAAGAAAGTTCAGAGGTATAATCATACTTGACTTACTATCTGAAAGAGTGACCGAAATATAAGTTCAGAGGCACCAGCTGGTACATAACTTGGTAATTTGGACTATTGAGGGAGTGAGAGTTCAGCGGCACCAGCGGGTGCATGGCTCGATAATCTGAAAATAGGGTGGATGAGAGTTCAGTGGTACTAAAGGGGTACATGACTCGATAATCTGGAGAATGATGGATGAGAGTTCAGTGGTACTAAAGGAGTACATGACTCGATAATCTGGAGAATGATGGATGTGAGTTCAGCGGTACCGGGGGGTACATAACTCACCAATCTGGGAAATTTGGAGACGGAATGTGAGTTCAGTGGCACCGGGGGGTACATAACTCAATCATCGGGGACCTTTTTTTTTTTTTTGAGGATGTCGTTTCGGACGTAATACTTCTTCAGGAAGTTGCCGTTGATGGACAACATGAGCAAATCTCAGTGTGAGCAGCCACATACTTAGCCAGCTCTGACTCTTCTTCGGCTATCCCCTGTGTAACTGCAGATTGAGAGGATGACTTGGGTAGCTTGATCATCAGGGGCTCAACTGGCGGAGCAGATCGTGGAGTTGTTGGTAAACTAGCAACCCCCAGTTTGGTACTTGATGTGAGGCGAGGGGTGGCTGATTCGCTGGAAGTGTCAGACCTCGCATCGGGGTGAAGAACCTTCTTGGGAAGGCATATTGTGAGCGGTCTGTCGGAGGGATTGGGCTTCTCCGTTTGGAGCTGACCGACTCTCGGTAGTCTGATGGTAAGTGGCCCTGTTATGGGTCTCGGCGCTTGGCCGGACCTTGGCAGCCTGATTCTCATCTGTTCTTCTTGTGCGGAGAGACTGATTGCGTCCTTACGCAGAGTGGCCGTAAGGGGGGCAGAATTGCCCGGTTTGCGAGCCTGAAGGTGGATCGTTAGAGGTTCTTCTGACCATGTAGCCGTCTTGTTGTGAGCTTGCACATCTTCTTCGACCAGATGCTTCTTTGATTTTTCATACAGACAGGAGTCTGAGTAATAAGATTCGACCCCCTTGAAGGGATTGATATCGGTAAACTCTGTCCTCACGAAGCCGTGCTTATCGACATATTTGAAGCACTAGTGTAGCGTGGAAGGCACGATCATGTAATCGTGTATCCAAGGCCGCCCCAGAAGGATATTGTAAGAAGTGTCGGCATCTATGACATAACAGGTGACTTCTGATTGGAGATCACCGATCTGACACTTCAAACGGATCTTCCCTATTGGGTAGCTCCTGCCCGAATTGAAACCGCTAATGGCGGTGCTTGTAGGTGTCAGGCGATACATCGGAATGCGAAGATGATGTAGCAGACCCTTCGTAATGATGCTTATAGAGGACCCAGGATCAATGTGCATTCGGTCCACCTTTACGTCGTCGATGTATCCAGTGTAGTATAGCGGGCGATCATGCAGGTTAGTTTTGATGAGCATATCTTGCGGAGAGAAGACGATATTGGTCATTGCTCCCGTACACGCACTATCTTGGAGCTCTACAGGTTGGTTATCTCCCGTGAGGTTGACCTGAGCCAAGTATGCGTCGGCATTTTGGAGCGCCTCACTTAAGCCGTGCGGACATCCTTTGAGAGCCTGAGGAGTTCATATAAAGACAATTTGGCCGGGGTATTAGCTAATTGTGCTAAGATGTCAAAGTTGTAGGGCCTCTCCAGCCCCTGAGGTGTCTCCTTCCGGAGGGACTTGTCGAAGCGAGTCTCCTTCGGCCTAGGCTTGTCGGTCGTCGAAGGCTGAGCCGGTCCCGGAGCATCATTGGTAGTGGGCGGATGATCATCAGTCGCGTTTTCGGTCACCGGTTGGGCTTGTGTTCCAGATCGAGTAGTGACGGCCGAGACTTCCTCTTCTTTCGCCGAGGCAGTGCAGCAGGATCTGACTTTTTCACTTTTCCTTTTAGAAGGTAGAGAGGGCTGAGTTACCTCGTGGACTAGGTCCGAATGGACCCACATGATTTCCCCTCGTGATGTGGTGAGGGGTATTAGACCAGCGGCTTGATCGCGAGCAGGCGGCAGATTAGCAATCTCCATTGTTGCCAGAGGGATGGGTATAACCCCGTCCTGAGTCTCTGTTGGAGGAAAGCTGCCGAATTGTACGGACACCATGTTGGCTGCCACGGTTACCTCTTCGAAATCGATGGCCAGGGCGTTCGAATCGATGAGGTTTTGGATATACCGTTTCAGTTGGTAGCAGTCGTGTGTAGCATGGTGGACGTAGCGATGGTAATGGCAGAACTTTGGGTTCTCCAGATCAGCCGGCCGAGGCTCCCGTCTTGGTGGAGGAAGCTGAATCCTATCTCCTTGTATAAGCATGTCCAAGATAGGCTTGACGTGGCCGTCTTCAAAGGAATAAGTGATTTGAGGCCATTGTTTGTCTGCTGGCTGTGGCTCGGGCTTCTGGGCTGTATCGGTTACCATAGCCTGCTTGCCTTTGTTGTCCCGGTTGTTGGAGGGGCTACCCCCATTGTCGTTGCTGGTGTTGGGACGCTTGCTCTTGTTCTCTCCCTCCGAGATATGCAACCCCAGTTGGCGAGCCTTCTTCAATCGTTCTTCAGCACTTGTAGCACTGATGATAAAAGCCTTCCAGTCCTTGAACTGACTTTCGCCCATCCAGAGACTAATTGTTGGAAGTAGTCTCTTTTGGCAAATTTCAATCAAAGAAGAGTCCGGGTTGCCAGATGGTAACTTCATTGCGATTTGACAAAACCGCTCAATGTAATTTCTCGTCAGTTCTTTCTCTCCTTGAACGACGTCCATGAGGGTAGACATCGTCACGTCCTGTCCTACCTCATAGAACCTCTCCAAGAACAAGCGTTTGAAGCCAGCGAAGGAGTGGATGCAATTGTCTGGCAGATTGTGGTACCAATCGAAGGCGACTCCTTCCAATGCCCTAATGAATAACCGCGTGAGGATAGCGTCATCATGGGACAGATGGTCGGTAGTGACCTCAAAGTAAGTGATGTATCGACTTGCTGAAGTCTTGCCATCATATGGGTTGATATTGAACGGCTTATATCTTGGCGGAAAGGGAACATCCCTCCATTCAGCAGGATATGGTTGCCGTATTCTGAGGTCTTGAGAGTTTTCTCGGGCGTAGAACATTGTTCGGAGCTCCTGAACCTCTTTTCTTACTTCTCGGGCCTCATCTGTCGCGGTAGGGGCCGTTATCTCGGGAGGATTATTGCCCTGGTTTGGCGCAGCTGAATTTGAATCTACGTTGATTGCGGGACCCGTGCTTGTCTGGCCAGGTGTCACTCCCTGCAGAGTAGGAAGTGCCGCTTTGATCTCGTCTACAGACTTGACTAAGGCATGCAATATGGCCTCCAAAGTGTCGATGCGCTGGCGATCGCTGGAACCGACTTGATTGCTGGCTGTCATGAATACCGTCTTCACGTGAGGAGTGACGGAGGGAGTGGTGGAGGATGTACCCTCCGAGTCGTACCCATGCGTCGAGAAATCATCTGGATATGTGGGGATGTTCTCTTCAGGTTCGGACTCGGAAGGAACACTACCCCCAGCTTCGGAGGTTGCTTCGTCTAGAGAATCATGGATGTCCTCGGGGACATCAGCATCTGTTATACCCGATGGGAGGGTTATTTCTCGGGGTTCGTCTCCTTGAAACATTGGATTATTGTGGACGTTCGGAGGAGTACTACCCCCAGCTCCTACGACCCTCAGGGTCGGGGACGATGAGCCTCCTGTTGCAGCAGATTTTGTCTTCGAACGGGTGTGTTGGTATACACCGGTGGAGGGTAACCGTTTAGCCGACAACTTCTTAGCTGTAGTGGCTGATATCTTTGGACTGGAGATGCTTGTCTTCTTCCCTCTCCCCTCGGCGGGGACCTTCTGAGCGGAATTGTAGGAGACAACAGGAGGTGCCTCATCTTCTGAGTTCGGGTGCTGTAGTCTGTGGAAGACGGACGGACGATCTCCGTCACTGCTGCGTTGTTGCAGCAGCAGTTGACGATGATCTGGGTGCAGTGACGTCCATGTGAGGATTCTTTGCACGCCGAGGCCCCTTCTCTTTCCTTGCGCTTGTGGAGGATCGTCTCCCGCAGGTCAGAAGGACCACTCTGTCCGTTCGCCGCCGGGGATTGGACTCGAGCGGTTCTGTACAACTTCCCATCAGAGGCCCGTGTGATAATCAGCGGGACGCCCTGATAGTCAGAGGTTGGGGCAGCTGTCTGGGCTTGATGAGCCCGCGCTGCCCTAGACTTCTTCTTTCTAGCACTCGTGGGTGCATAATAGGAAGAGTCCACGTTGAACATCACAGAGTTTGGCTTATCATCCAGAGAGTCATCAGGGTTCGGACCGTACGAGAGACGGTCGAAAATTGATCGAGAGGTGCATGGAGCAGATGCTATGCGGCTGGGAGCGAAAACCGTGCAGGCTGTCTGCATGCGGTTGTCTCCTGTCGTCGGACGAGTTCTTATGCGGCTAGGGGTCACGACCGTGCAGGCTGGCCGCATGCGGTTGGCATCTGTGGCCGCATGGGTTTTCTGCAAACGATTGACTTTACTGGCCGCATGAGTCTCATCCATGCTGTCGGGAACTGTAGTCGCATAAGTTATGCGGCTGACAGAAGTAGCTGCATGAGTTTTCTTCATGCGGTTGGCGGATGTAGCCGCATGGGCTTTCTCATTGCGGCTAATATTCTTCTGCGGTTCGGTCCGCGTAGAGTCCCTCTTTGTCCCTGCAAGTCCAGCATCATAATGTTTTTTTCTGCCGGACTTGGGGACAGCAGAGTTGTCTACGATCTGAAGTGGGATCGCAGGAGAATCCTTCTCGCCGTCTTGAGCAACAGAGGGCATCCCATCGAGGGCTTGAGGAGGAGCAAATGACTTCGGTCTCCATTCTTTGCGAGCCTTCGTGGTGTGGGTGCGCTTCTGGACCGGGCCAGCGCTGCCTTCAGAGAGCATCTCTTCGAACGCCTGTTGGTCGAAGCGGACGACCATCTTCTTTTGTGTGGAGCCAAGTTTGGCTGCATTTGATTGCGTCACCAACTCCTCAGCCATGGAGAAGTTAGTCCCCAGCAGAGTCGCCATCGTGTTTGCCATTGATTGTAAAAGAACAGAACAATTATCGGAGGACTGAACTTAGACTCACAATACAAACTCGTTCGTACAAAGAAAGCCTAGGGACGAAAACCTAGGTACAACAGACTAAGTACGATTGTTTATTTTTGATTCTGGGGGGTGACGATAGAGGCTCGGGAAAGCGACGGCCGCTCTGCCTTACTCCTTGGACGATCAGTATGTAGCCTTGGCTCGGGGAAGATCTACTCGACGTTGATAAAGAAACGCTCTTCTTGCTCTCCTCGGATTGCTCTCCTGGCTTCTCTCTCTCTGTGATTATCAAGAAGAAAGGGGGAGCTCTCTCTGTGTAGATCTCTCTCCTCTTATTTTTTTTTATTCTTTTGTTGCCGACCTCTCCTCTCTTTTTTTTTCTCAAGGGAATGATGCTGGCTATTTATAAGAGTGGGGGGGGTGATCATTAGGATTTGCTAATGATTATCTGTTTGAAATGTCGGCGCTCCTTCATTCTATCTGAACCCTTGATCCTGATTACAGTGAATCTCGGCCATTAACGCGGATAGCATCGTATCTCATGAGCAATTAATGCTAGCTGCTTTAAATCCTCGTGATTGATTATGCCAATGTCTGATTGCTCGCCACGTGTCCCATTAGCTTGATGATAAATGATATGTCCTGATCTCAGTAATTATGACGATAATGTCAAATATATTTGTTGAGATTCAGTTAAATCTCTTATTGATCCCATGCCACGTGTCTTAATTGTGAGTCCTGTCAGAACCGCATAGGATTGACGATCCTCGAACCGCAGAGAGATACTCTATGTAAGCCGCATAGGACGATGCTTCATCGAGCCGCATATGCGTAATCTTTGTGAGCCGCATGAGCTGGTGTTGTATTAGGCCGCAGGGAATGTATTCCTAGGGAGCCGCATGAGCTAGCGTTGTATCGAACCGCATGGAACGGGTTCTCAGGGAGCCGCATATGACTGATTGCCACGTGGCAATCTGGGACTTCTGACGGATTTGGTCAGAGATTATCTTCTTTTCCCGAGGAGTCAGTCATTATGGCAAGGCCATTATGAAACTTTATGTCAGGGCCGTCACAGTGAATCGTGCTGGAACAATAAATGAGGCCACTACTCAAACGACCAGCTGTAGGGAAGGATCACACATGGCGTCCATCGAGCCGCATATGCCTTGCTGAACCGCATACGCTCCCGAGCCGCATGCGATTGAGAGTCTTCTTTGAACCGCATAGGTTTCTCTGCATTGGCCGCATGAACTCGTTTATTCTTGGCCGCATAAGCTCGCCTCAAAACTTTGGTAGACAGCGCCACTTTTAAGATTTTCCTTATTCCCGAAGTACTGTTTTTCGTGTCAGTCATTATGACAACTTTATGTCAGGTCTGTCACTTGTCAGGTCTGTCAGCCATCAAAGCATTAAATGCGTCCATACGTTGGGCACAGCTATTTTTGAAGACCACGTGGCCTCTCTCTCTGGGCCGCATGGAGTTTACTCGAGCTGCCTATGTGCGTTGAGCCGCATGAAGCTTCCTGGGTTCTGTGCCGCATGAAGAATGTCTCATGACCGAGCCGCATGAAGGACGTCTCATGACCGAGCCGCATGAAGAATGTCTCATGATCGAGCCGCATGAAGGACGTCTCATGACCAAGCCGCATGAGGAATGTCTCATGACCGAGCCGCATGAAGGACGTCTCATGACCGAGCCGCATGAGGAATGTCTCATGACTCGCATGAGGAATGTCTCGATCTGCCCGTGCACTCGCTTTGTGGGCCCGGGTATCCCGAACACACGAGTGCGTAGGTATCATGTTTGCTCCCTGATGTGGGGACTAATAGAAATACTTGCCCTCGATCTTTGTTGGGAGACACTTGAGAACCACTCTGTCCGTTTGCCGCCGGGGGCTGGACACAGGCGGCTCTGTACAACTTTCCATCAGAGGCCCGCTTAGCGGGACGCTCTTGATGGTCAGAGGTTGGGACAGCTGACTGAGCCCGATGAGCCCGCGCTGCCCTAGACTTCTTCTACTTAGCACCCGAAGGTGCGTAATAGGAAGAATCCAAGTTTGGAAGGAGGGAAGAGAAGTTGGTGCCCTTTTCAAAGGAGGTAAGGGGGCTCTATTTATAGATGGAGTAAGCCCTTTCTTCTTCTCCTTTCTGATGTGGGACTAAAAGCAATATTTTCCATGCTTCTACAGTCATTCTCAGATTATTACTCACATTCAGGTTCTCAGTTTAGTATACATCAATCAAAACAACCCAAAACTCAATATATGAATGCCAAGTAACCAAATCAATTCGTAAAACCTATCTAACAGATACTGGTACATATGTTACAATCAATGATAACTGAAACATCATTTAGAAATCAGAAAAAAGAGATTTGAAGTCTCGAAAATCACTCAAGACTGAACATGGGTATCAGAACATATGAAAACCCTATTTCGATTCCAAATTCATCTAAAAACCACAAGGATCATGTAATCTATTTCTTAAACATGTAGGTGAATTAATTTGTTGATGTTTATCAACATATAAACAGGAAAACGAAATAATTTTCAGAAAAAAAAACACATATATGCCACAGTGTATCAGTGAAGTATCATAGCTCAGGAAATTCAAGTTTTTGAATTCGAAAACACACAAAAATGTTAAACCAAGGGTTGGTAAATGATGACATACATGTGAGGGTACATGAGAGTGCATTCGTGTCCCAGAACTGGACATGAATCGTATCCAAACCATCAAATGAACTGTGTCTGCAAACAGTGCAACCTGGGCCTCGTGCAGCCTTGTCGAGCATTCATGCTCTCGACAAAAGGCGACACGTGTCTCATGCTTGTGCACAGGGGTGCGCCTAGGGTAGGGCTAAGTACCTAGGGTCCCGTACCGTGTCCACAAGGTGTCTACAGAGGACACGAACGCACGTTTGTGCGTGTCTGTGCTCGTGTACAGCTGCCTGCGCGCGACAGGGCGTGTCAGTGCGGGCTCGATTTCTCTTTGAACACTCGACCAGATATCCCCAAACTTTGGAGACATGCTATCAGTGGTAGCCCCCAGGTTCGTGTCAATTTTTAGGTGTCCAAGTGTTCTACAAGTTGAGAACTAATGCTCGAGTAGCAGGGCACTGCCATAAGGCTGCTGCGGGCGTATTCGTGTCCGTTTTGGACACAGACACGACTCGAATTCATGCTCAGTCCAGGAGGGAAATTAGTAATCACATTTAAATCAATATTTTCATTCAAATACTTTTTCAAAAATTGCAATAATTTCTTTTGTGACATTTCATCAAACACATGCATAGACACCTTGATACGTGTCTGATACGGACACCAAATGAACACGAATTGACACAAAACTAATACCTACGGCTAGAGGACACCTAGGGCTTCCTATCCATGCAAAGAAAATGAAATTTGGTGGAGAGAAAAGGGATTTACCTATATGTTGAAATTCTAATGAAAAGCTCCAAAAATGGGGGTTTCTCCTTGTTAGCCAAACTCTCCAAATTGCCCCAAGGCTGGGATTATCCTCCATGATCAGCAAGAGGGAGACAATTAGAATCTAATGCAAGTAGTTTGAGCCAAAAAGGAGTTAAAATGGAAAAGTTATGGATTGGGGAAGATGGCTATACCTCTTTCTCTAAACTTGAGAAGAAAAACAATAAAAGAGGCAAGAACAAATGGAAGATGCATTAAATAGGGTGTGAAACCCTAGGTTGGCTGCCATGGGCTGATTAGGGTAAGGGTTTGGGTTCCAATGGTGATCTATGGGCTTCCATGGGCCAAAATCACTAATCATGACTTGTGGAATCACAAGTCATTTCCTAATCAATTCAAATCCTATTCTCCCCAAATTAAATCTAATGGGTTTATTATCACTAACTTAGGTCGAGCTAGGGTTCCATATCCTAATCAAATAGTCATGACCTAGGTTAGCCTCTAGGTTAGTCTCCAAAGTCAATACTAGTCAAAGTCAACTATAGGACCAAAATCAATTATACTAAAAATCACATAAATTCTAATGATTCAAAATAATACATAATAATTCCAAATAATTCCCAAAATTACAAAAATGACTAAAATACCCCTCAAACTAGAATGATAAATGAAATACCCTAATCACAAGGCTAGGCTCTAGGGTTACACTAGCAAGACACCAAATCATAAGTCATGATTTAAAATAGTTTTAAATGATTAAAAATTACCAAAAATCATGTCATGATTTAAATATCATTAATAAATAAATAAAATCACACAATTTTAAAATTACCCTCATTTGGAAAACTGGGTGTTACAGAGTGCCAATGAGATAGCCGTTCCATACATACATCTCTCATTTAGAACAAAAGTATTCCAGCCACCTGGATTCAAGGGAGGTCGAGACATGTTTCTTGGACTGTTGCAGAGAGTATTCAAAAGAGGTCCGACGGGAGTCTTCGACGCGTGGTCGAAGCTTCAAAACACGAACGACACCTTGTTCAGTTGGCGCATTCTTCTTGATTCCTATCACCTGTAAAGAGCGAGGGTCAGTACGATCACATGTACTGGCGAGTGGCTAATTAAACCCAAGCTCTGTATTTGGTTCAAGCAGATTTATAAAAATATGTTAGCTATTTGGTGATCTTTCTAACCATCTTGATCGATTTGTATGTTAACATGTTTTGAGGCAAACATATAAAATTGTATACATTGAGCAGTTATCGTATTCATCATATGTCATGTGCGTTAGTTCAAGTAGTGAAAGGGTGTGAAGGTTACTGGCAATGTCAAGCCATCATGGACTATAACTGGATTAGAGCGGCGGGTAGCGAGCCCTGTGCGAAAGTTCCCGAATCACCTGTACCAGTCCTGTTGGCACTTGCTATACTCATTCCTCTTGGACCGAATCAGTTCCTTGGCCTAGGCAACTGTTCAAGGAAACTACTCCTTATGCACAAGTTGTACAATGACCATTTTTGCAGATCTTGAAATAATTCTATCTTTTTTCTAGAACCGTATTTTTTCTCTCTTTGGTGTGAAATTTATATTTTCAGAGTAATTTACTCAAATTGAAGCAGTTATTCCGAGTTACCTTTAGCAAGTTTTTCGTGAAGAATTGTGCCTTAATTTATTGATTCTACACTATGGCGACAAGCATTGATTTTGTGTTTCATGATTGATTTTGAAATAGAGGGTCAAGGCAAAAGGGGTCAGTCACTCACCTTAGTCTTTGCTTCGGGTGAGGGACTGGTTGGTTACGCTTAGGCGTCGCCTACACGATTACCTGCAATCGCAAAAGCAACTGATTAGAATACTGTGTTATTCAGAAAATTCGATACGAATGCGAAGTTCGAAAACACAAGCCATGAAAACTATCGAAAATATTCACGAAAATGAATTCACGAAAACCAAAGCCAAAGCAAGTACGGCATGAAAAGCAGAGCAACGGAAGATCTCTCCTAACTCAGCCGTGGAGCCAATCCTCGAGGTGCAACCCGTTGAATATGGGACTTGATTCCAAAGAAGCCTTTCCATAACGAGAAAATGATCTTAATTCAATCGTTCCCGTTCGACCGATTCAACCGATCCCGATCTATCGGTCCCGACTAAATCGGTAGTGTTTGCAAAAACAAAAGTATGAATTTTATTTCAACAAACTTTGTAAAGAGATTACAAGAATTCTGGGAAAGTACAACTGTAGGAATCCAATCTAGAAGACGATTGCTTTATCCCTTGGACGATGTGAACTTTGAAGACGATAGCCTCTGAATTTGAAGGCAAAAGCCTCGGAAGAATGCAACAGCACTTGGGCAAGAACTCCTGAACTCTCTGATATTTCTAAACTTCATGTCTGATCCCCTGGAATGAAGACTTGAAACTCTATTTAGAGAGTTCTGGAAATAACTAACTTTTAGTTATTCTGAATGCCGCAAGTTGGATTGAGCATGCACTAGATGGCGCAGCATTAGAATGCGCAGGCAGTTGTCTGATCGTGGGCCAACTGTCTTGGACACATGGCATCATTTGATTGAAATACGCGTGATCGTGCACAAACGGTTTCCACATAGTGAGCAATTGATGGCATGAATGCCACGTATACATTTGTCAGTTGTCATGATGAAGTGCGCCATATGAATTGCGCTAACTTTGGTTTGCGCTAGGATGGACCGCGCTGGGCTGGATTGCGCTGCAAACAGATTATGCTGCATGTACAGCTGTCCTCGAGCGATGTACGGCACAATAAACGAACAGTCTCCTCGTTTTTTGTGCTGTCAATTGTCAGAAGATTTGATTGTGTCAGGTAATGATGACATGGCCACGTCAGCTTGCGCACTTGAAAGTGTACGAAGTCTACTCTGCGCCATCTGGATGATGCGCAATCTGACTTTTGTGCAATTCATTTGAAAGATGTATTTCTTGATTTTTATGACTTTGTTGATAGGTGCAACTTAATTTTTTTAGGACCTACAAGACCCCCTTCAAAGTTTTCAAAAATTGAATTTATTCAAAATTTCGAAATACTTTGAATTTTGAATTTTCAATCAAGTTGCGCACATGATGATGCTGTCTGCGTAATCGGAAGGATTACCCCTATTTATTCGGCGCAATCTGTGGCGGTCGTTGCTCTTTGAAAAACTATAAATAGTTCCCTTCATCCTTCATATTATTCTTTACTTGTGTTCATTGTGCTTGAGAGAGAGAAATCCCCGAGCCTACTCCGATTTCACTCTTTCTTCTCCGTCGATCACATGGCTCCCAAGCGCTCCTCCGCCGCCGCCAAGGGCAAGGCCCCCGCCGAGTCTTCAGCTCGGGTTGCGCCGTGCCCTTTCCGTCACGAAGCTATGCACCCTGCTTTACGAGGTAGACAACCCGATCGAAAACCCTTTTTAGGGTTTTTTGACTTTACTGAATCTTACAATCCATCTCTTTTTAGAGATGTGATCATACTGCGCCACCCTGTTTAGGGTTTTGGTTGCACGAACACTTTATTCTTTATTTTTATGAAGAATATCTTCTCGCGCAATCGGTTGAATTGCGCTGGCAAAAGTCAGCGCAATCGGCTGATTTACGCAAGATTGTTAGCGCAATCTGATGCTTGCGTAAGCTGATGTTTGCGCAATCTGATGTTTGCGCAATCTGATGTTTGCATAATTTGATGTTTGCACAATCTGATGACAGAATCTCTGACTTGACTTGTACTAAATTGTGATTTTTCTGTTTGATGCAGTTGATAACAGAGAGGACCCAAATTATAAAATCTTTACAGAAACTTTAGCTGAGCCAGAATACAAAGAGGACTTATCCCATATACTCTTCCTGCAATATGCCCTTCCATCCTCTCGCCAAGCTATCCTAATAACTCAAGATAATGAAACTTTGCTAAGCCTGATAAATGGACAGCCTATGCAATCTGCTGATGCTGTCACCCACAAGAAGCCTATGTTCCTCTTCGGCGACGCCATTGGTAAAAGTTCTCAACCAGGACCCCGAGTTGAGTCGAGAACTTTCTAATGGAAGGAGAAACTGATCCAGTTACCAGACATAGCTAGATGCCTTCCTCTAGCAAGATATGCTCATGCAAGCCATCTTAGGAGGATGGACTGGGACATTACTCCCCTTTAACATGCACGGACAGAAAAAATATGTGTCAAGAAAGGCCCGAACAATAGGGACATGTTCTATAGTTCTTCCGAACGACAAAGCACTTTATTAAGAGGGTTGAAGCTAGGTTGTATCCCCCCTGAGAACTCATCTTTGTTGCTGCCGGTAAGGACACCAATTTTTGCCAACGAGTATGCCAAAGCGGAGGGTAGATATCCGGATCAAGACATCCGGCTGACCGATTTGGTAAACCCGGAAAACAGGAGATGGAACAGTATAGCCAACTGGGCATTGGCTCAATTTGAAGATCAGCTTAAAGAGATCGATCTTTATAATGCGGTATGCGCTGCCGTATATGGTTTTCACCCAAACCCTCATCTGTTTCTAGCCCTGGCAGAGAGGTACAACTATAGGACAGGGACGTTCATGATGCCCTGTGGGGAGATGGGATTGGCTCTCCATGAGATGAAGTATATCTCATGCCTACTGAATGGAGACTCCCCTTATGAAGAGTATGTTCCCACCAACGACGAGTTAGAGAGACTGCGTCGGGAAAATCCAGAAATGGTAGCAGTTTTTGATGAACTACTGTGCCATTATAATATATGCTCCCTGTATTACCAGAGCGGCTCTTCCAGCACATGTTATTCCTCCAAATGGCTGCCTTATCTTTTTCTTAACCATATCGTTGAGAAGAAGACCAAAGATCATGACTCCTGCAATCCATCTTTCTTTCAACCTCTCAGCAACAGTGAAGTGATAAGGCTGATGGAAGAGAATAAGAGGATGGATATCGAAGTTACTGATGAAAACCAATATCCTCCGCTCAAGCCCGGGGATTTTGTTGAGAGATTTATAAGAATGGGCTACAGGTCCATGTCTAAAGAAGCTCAACTGGCAGGATTTTTGACATATTGGCTCCGCCAATTTGTTGTACCTGGAGCAAGCGTCGTAGACCGCTTCCACTGCGGCGTACTCTTCGCTGCCGTCCGGTTAGTCTTCGGCTACCAGATGGATTTGCTATCAGCGATGACCTGTAGAATAAATGCAGGTCTTCGTCTGTATGTCGACGTAATAATCAAGTAGAAGGGTAAGAAAGGGAACTTCCCAAGACTGGAGTTGCCCTACACCTATCTGTTCGGGTGGTTGCTTTTGCATCATCCATCTCTAATGAACCCCGACATGGGGGCAGTTAGCGGCAGTTTCTGCGTAGATTCTCCCGAAGCAAGTGGGTGTACATTAGTCTGAAGGACTGCAGACGTGCCCTCAATCTTGGCAAGGGATGGAACTTTTATAGCTTCGCTCCTCCAGCTGGTTACAAGTTCATGGCGATAAATATGGTTGATCTGGGGAGGCAGCCACTGGACCGAGCAGCTTTCGACTGGCTGAAGGCGATTAGACCCTCACATCTAGTATACAGATTTGAAGAGGAATGCTTCCTTGAACCATATCTGTCGAGCCGCTTCGCTCGTCAATTTGGTTATGACCAATTCCATGTGGGCAACGCCATAACTTGCCTACAAGGAACGGGGTACCTAATTGATGGTGTGAGAGCATGGGCATACTACATTGCTCGAGACACTAGGACAGTGTTTTCGATGCACAACAAAAATGACAATGGCCCAAGAATGCTGTACACATATTCTTTGTTCTACACAGCGGCCAATACATTTGCTGAGAACTTTAGTCTAATTGATAGCTTCGCAACAGCAACACGTCTAAAGAAAGGGGCCAGTGCTATATTAGCTCCAGCAAATAACGAACAACATGAACCGGTGGATGACCCATTGGAAGCTTCTAGAGAAGTAAACTTCCCTGAGGAAGTTAACCAACCACTAATAATTTCTCTGAAAGTGGTTAAGTCTCCGGCCAAGAAGAAGAAGAGACGGAGAGAAGAACCTTCTTCTCCAGTTGCGAAGAAGAAGTTGATCTTGGAACCATCTTTAGAGAAGATCACTACTAGATCACAATCCCGACAATTGGCTGAATCAACTCGAGAAGAAGCAGCTACACCGACCTCTATTCAGAAATAGGTCGAGGTAGTAAATGTAGAGAGTCCTGAGAGGCCTCTGCATAGAAAGAAATTGGCCCACAAACGAAGAAAAAGAACAGTCTCTCCTCCAAGGCAAATCTTGTCTTCGGTAATGATGAACGCTGCAGCTGGACTCACCATGCCATCTCCTACTCCTGTTTCTGAATCTGGACATAAAACTCCTAGTCCAGAACAGAGAGAGGAGATCGAGCAGTGGAAAGAGAGAAATGAGGCCGTAGAGCCCAGAGAATATATTGCAGAGACAGAGCACGAAGCTTTGCAATCTCCTTTACCTGTGATGGAGACTACTCAACCTCCTGCTACACCAGGAGCAATCCGTGAGGAGGAAGATCGTATGATGATCAATGCTTTAAATGACTGTGACTTCGGTTTACAGGATTATGTTGACCAAACCACTGCAACTGCCAATGGGGAGGCACCGGAGGAACATGAAAGTGAGGAGAGCTCATCGTCAGAAGATATCGAGGATGCGCAGGAACCTGAAGGAGATGATGAGGTGCATGTGTCTTCTGAGGCTGCTGATGACACCTTGGATCCCGAAAAGGATGTTGAGGTGCAGGCATCTCCGGAAAAGATAGCAGATGAAGAAACGGCCCTGGAAGAAACTTCTGCTATTGATCCCCAAGGTATAGAGTGAAATTAGCAATCTTCTTTTAATAAATTGATAGCTAACATCTTTATTCTTATTCCGTGTAGAGACTGCATCTTCTCCAGCACCTCCAGTATGCATGGATATAGTACTTGCAACGACGATAGCCAGTAGCAGTCATCATTTATCATGTGGTTCTAAAGCAGGAAGTAGTCAGGTAGTAATGTCTGAGGCTACTTCTACTCAGCTGGAATCTGTCCCAACAGATGACAGACCTGATACTAGACCAAGCTATAGTAAGAATGCTTTCACTTTTTGATCTTCTTTGATAGTAACAAATGATAGTCAAAATGACAAAATTTTAATTTTGCAGAGGAACAACCGAGAGGAGCGACCAGCTCTACTCTAGATCCTTTATTCAAAGAACCTTTTGTCCAAGTACAAGAAACTGAACGTCCCGCCGCTTTATCGTCACCAGGAGTAGCTGCTACTCCTGGTGCTATGGCTACCAATCAGTTTGTCATAAAATCATTTACCAAGTTCTTCTTTGATTCATTGGGACCTTTAATAAATAGAGTCATGGAGAAAGAAGAGGCCGATTTCTCTACGGTTAGAGGTCCAACCTCTTATTTGGTAAATGCCATCCGTGATCAGGGTGATGAGCCTCAGGCCACTTTTCTTGAACACATATTAAATGAGCTGGAGACCTCAATAAATAGCTACAAAGAGCTAAACAAAGGAGAGGTGGAACTTTTAGTACAAGCTGAGTTTGAACGAATGTCCCAAGAGGCTGCAATTGAGAAAGTTAACTTCCAAATTCTCTTGGATACTTTCGCCGCCAAGTCTGCTGAGTACAATTCCAAGGTGGAAACAGTGACCTCTGTTGTTGAAAAAAAAGAACAGAGAATTGCTGAATTGAAAGCAGAGATTGCCCGTCTTCAGGAAGAACTGGAAGATGAGGTCACCGAACATCAAATTGCAATTCAACAACTCGGTGCTCTAACCCAAGAAAGGGACGAATATGCTGAGGCTCATAATACTGAAATCACTCGCCGAATGGTAACTCTGCCAACCTTTAATAAAAAATCTGGGATGGAAGAAGCCAGGAAGAGAGTGATGGAATCCCGCGAAGAGCGACTGCAGACTCTGAAGCAACAGATTGCCAATCTGATGACACCTCCGGCTTAGTATAGAAATATCTTGTATCTTCTTGTTTTGCAATATGAATCTGTGTAATGTCTTGAATTTTTTGATCAATAAAAGATAACTTTTTGTGGTTCTATTATTTATTGCATATCTTATTCAGATATAAATAATAGAGATAGAAAATATATTCAGAGGTACAGGACATGATATATTTCTTTATTCTAAAAATAATCATATTCAATTATATCTGCTCAGAAATAATATGGACGTGGCAAATATAATTTATTGAATATTATTATTTCAATAGACAACTTAATCGAGAATGATAAGTTGCTGATGTGGATAAACGAACGAAATGAATTGTCAAAATATATGAACGAAGTGAATCGTCGGGATGAATGGATGAACCGTCAAATGAGTGGAATGAACGAACGAATCGTCAGATTGATTGAATGAACGGGTGAACCGTCAGATGATATGTGAACGAACGGGTAAACCGTCGGATGAATGTGATAAACAGACGAACCGTCGGGTGAATGTGATGATTGAACGGGTAAACCGTCGGATAAATTGAATGAACGGGTAAACCGCCGGATAAATATGTGAACGGATGAACCATCCGATGATGGACGGGTGAAATGGTGGTGAAATAAACGGGTGAACCGTCGGATAATGAACGGACGAACCGTCGAAATGGATGTGTCGCTACGCTATTTTAAGAATTTTCGTCTATAAATAGAACAGAAATCTGGAAGAAATAGACATTTCCACTTTTCGACATAAAGATGTCATATGGAGATGCATCCAAGAAGGCTAAAATCGCCTCGAAGGTTGAAGAATTCCCGAAAGAACGCCCAATCGATCTCAACTAGCCGAAATGGATAAAAGCGGGCGAAGGTTCATCTGCATCTAAACCACCAAAGGACATCCTGGATTTCCTGCTGGAACCCGGGACGACTGAAGAAGAAGAAGCCATGAGGATGGCTACCTGCAAATTTCTGGTAGGTTCCAGCAAAGATGTTCTTGGCTCTTTTGCTGATTGTGTCTTTGATAAAGACGACAGTGGTCCGCGTCCCAATGTCGAGAAGGATGATAGTGACCTTCCTTGATATCATGTAACATCGTTTATGATGTAATAAAATCAAACTTTATTTATGAACTGTCTCATCATATTTACATAAAATCTCTGTTACATTTATACATAGTATTTCTTGAGGAATTTGCCATTAATAGGCATCATAGCAACTCGACCATCTAACTCTGAAAGTTGATAGGCTCCATTTAAAAAGATTTTGCTGATAATGTAAGGCCCGTCCCACTTCGCATCGAACTTGCCTTTGCTCGAATGAGTCACTGTCATAGGACGTCTGACTGTTAAAACAAGCTCTCCATTCTGAAAGGCCCTGACTTTAACTTTGCGGTTGAAAGTCTTTGAGATGCGGGCTTGGTATAACTCAATATGCTGTTGAGCTAATAGCCGCTTCTCATCAAGCGCTTCTAACTCTTGAAGTCGGAGAAGATCGTTGTTCTCTGTCGTGAGCTCATTGGCGATAGCAATCCTTAGAGATGGGATCTGAAGTTCCAAAGATAGAACTGCTTCACAGCCATATACTAAAGAGAAGGGTGTACAGTCGGTAGGGTTGCAGACCGTAGTACGGTAGGCCCAAAGATATTCTCCAAGCTTTTTACTCCAATTTTGTTTGTTAGTAGACACAAACTTCTTGAGGTGCTTGATGATAGTTTTGTTGAAAGCTTCAGCTAAGCCATTAGCAGCAGGATTGTAGGCTGTCGAGACAACATTGTCAATCTGATGATCATCACAGAACCTTGTGAACTTTTGGCTGATGAACTGAGGTCCATTGTCGTGGATGATTCGTCGAGGTACACCAAATCTATAGATGACATGATGTTTGACAAAATTGATGACGCTATTGGTCTTGACTTCAGCCAATGGTATTGTTTCGACCCATTTGGAGAAGTAGTCAGTTATTGCCAGTATAAACCGATGTCCCCTAGAAGAAGGAGGATTGATAGGACCTATGATGTCCATGCCCCAAGCTTCAAAAGGCCAAGATGCAGCAGTCGGATGAAGGAATTTCGACGGTTGATGAATAAAATCCGGATGGATTTGACAAGCTCGACATTTCCTCGCATATTCGATGGCATCAGAAACCATAGAGGGCCAACCAAGTTAAGTTATGGAAGAGATTCTGATACTACACTACTTGGATAGTATTCACATGTCTACTTCTACTCCCCCGTACCCCCAATCAGTACACAAGGATCCAACCAAGTTATGTTATGATTCCACGCAAAGCCCCCGAAGGGTGGTACATGGAAGTCCCAAAAATAGGGATTCTAGGAGATTCTAGGATACCCAGTGAATAGGATAAGAGATTCTAGAAGACTCTGTGATCATAAGAGTATATGTCACAAGTGATCGAAGAACCTGTGAAGCATAGTGATACGACATGTAAGTGAAACGCACAGAACATGTAGTACCCGATGCTCCCTAAGGATAACATCTCAAGAAGGTATCCGTAAAGTACCAATCCGTGTGACCAACGTGACAGTACATGTAAAGTAATCTACTGCAGAAAATAGTTCTAAGCAGGATATGAAATGATCAGAGAATGTACTCGCCTGATGACCTGAACATCCGATAAGTATAGGGGTCCGACTGAAGCCACAGAGTCCTATTTAAAGCAACACAGGTTACAAGGGGTTCAAGTTGTAATAAAAGAATCTCTATAATCAATCTACATTATCTTAGTTTCTTCTAAGTCAAAATAACTCTCGGTCAACTCCGGTCAATAATCTAGTCAAACTAGGTCAAGTGTTGACTTACAGTTGACTTTGGGTCAACTGGTCAACTCTAGTCAAACAGGGTCAATTCTAGTCTAATATAAAGTATACTTCGTTATTTGTACGTCAAAACATACGACACGCAAATCGAGATAAGAAGATTATCGGTAAGGTTGATAATCTTATTATAGTGATCCACGTGTCCAACTTGTCAATTTCAGTGATGTGAGATCACTGGAATCGACTGAGCTCTGTTTCGTTGTACTAATCCCGAAATACGAACATTATAAGAATTAATTATTAATTAATTATAAAAATGTTAAACTCAGAGAAATTATCAGCAAACATTGTCGGACGATGAAATAAACATCGCCAACGTGTCCAGAATGGTCAAATTAGCTAGGATAGCCTACCCAACGGTCCAATTTGGACACAAGGGCAAAAAGGTAATTTTGGGTCAAAACGATGTCCGTGTCGGAGCCGTTTTGCACCGAAAAACGTGCAAGAAAATAAGTCTATAAAATATAACAAATTATATGTTCATGAAACCAGAATGACAATACGAACCCAACGATATCTCCAGAATTGGATTCCGTTGACCCGATCTCAATTTGGTCCGTTGACCAGAACTTAGAATTCCGGTTTGCACGGAAATGCGTGCCGGAGCCAAAGTTCTCAAAACTTAGCAAACTACCTGTCAACGAGTCCAGAATGATGATACGAACTCAACGGTATCTCCGAAATTGGATTCCGATGAGCCGATCTCAAAATGACCCGTTGATCCGGATATTGGTATCCGACTTGCACCGAAATGCGTGTCCGATCCAATGTCCACCAAAACCTAACAAATTATGTCAACAAGTCCAGAATGACGATACGAACTCAACGGTATATCCGAAATTGGATTCCGATGAGCCGACGTCAAAAAGTCCCGTTGACCCAGAATGTGGGACCCACTTTGCACCAAAAAATGTGCCAGGGCCTACGTTATCCAAATCTAACAAATTTTATATGAAAACATGCCAGAATGACGCCACAAGTCTAATGATGGTGTCAGAAATGAAATCTGGAGTCCCGTGTTCAAAAATGGAATTTTACAAGTTGGAAATTACGGATTCAGACGACCAACTTTGGCGTCGAATTCAACCAATCAAACAAGCTCACAATGAAACAAAACTGGAGGGGTAGCAAGAGGATTATACCAGCTTCGCACAGGAACTGGTAGCACGCCAAACGGAGCTGCGGTGGAGGAGATACAAGCTGACGAAGTTGGCCCCGCGAAACTGTCCAAATTTAATACAATTTAAACGGTCAACTTGGTGGCCGGTTTTGATGTATCAAACGATAAAATTAATGAACAAAAATTGACATGAGCGAAGGTGGATATTCCAAGATTGTGACGGAGCGAAGAAATCGCCGATCCAACGGTCGGATCTCCGAGAAAAACATGCGCGAAGTTGCTGCGACAGAGCGCCAAAATGAACTTGATTTCGCGCGCGTCACGACGGGACGTCGTGCAAAACGCACGAATCGCCTATATGTCGCGTCGGAGAGGGAGAAGCGGACCCAGGGAGGGTCGCCGGAGTTTGCCCAGCCCATGGGGGCACGGCCACGACGACGACGTCGCAGGCGGCGGCGCTCAACCGCGCGCAACGGCCGGCCAACTGCTGCCGCAGCTGCTGTCACTTGTGCGCGGGCTGTGCAGCTGCGAGCGGGGCCCGACCTGGCCGGGCACGACGAAGGCGAGGGGGGGCGGCGGCGCTCGGCCACGCACACGGCGGAGGCGGCGAAATGGAGATGGTGGCGGCGTATTTGGTTGGTGGAAGAAGGAGATGGAGGAGGAGTTAAAGTTGAGAGCATGGTCTTGCGGTGGCCGTGCTCGGCCAGAGGTAGCCGGCGGCGAACCCATGCCGGAGGAGGGTGGTGGTGTCGGGTTGGTGCTGTGGCATGGTGTTAGAGGTGGTTGATTGAGTTATGATGGTGGTGGTGGATTGATGGTTAGGAGGAAGGAGGAGGAGAGAGGGTCCTGTGGGGGGAGGCCGACGGCGGCGAGGCCGAGCCAGGAGGAGGAAGGGTGGTCGGGTTGATGAGCTCGGGAAAGGAAGCTGATGGTGGTGGTGTTGCATGCTGTTTTTGTTGTTGTTTGTTGGTGTAGTAGGAAACAAATAATTATTTTGAGAGAGAGAGAGAGAGAATGAGTGATAATAATTGAGAGAGAGAGAGGAGAGAGAAAACGTTATCCTCTCAACTAGGGCCGGCCACATGGCTGTGAGGGGATAGGGGAGTTGTCATGGGAAATGAATGGTGAGGATTTTGTTAGGAGAAACAAAGGCTAGGATTAATTATAGGAAAAAGGGTTATTCCTATAGGATTTAAATCAATGGAAATTTTCCATTAAATATAGAAAAATAGGTAGAAGAGTACTCAATATTTTTGGGCAAGAAAAATATAAGGGTGTCGTGATGGAGAATAACATGGAGCTGGGCTGGACTCGGTGGAGCCGGATTGGGTCCAAAACCGGACATGGCAAAATAATCGAATTAAAATAGATGTTGATGATCATGGGTAAATAAGTAGCACATGGGGATTCTAATAAATGGGACACAAGTGGCAGACGGGTAGTAGGCTCAATGTGGGCCATGTCCATAATTTGGGCTGACAGGTTTTGGTCGACAAGGGACCCACAAATCAAGTTAGAAAATGAATGTGACGTCGTGGAGTGAAATAAGATCGGGTCACGTGTCAGGAAAGTTGTGCGAAGCAAATGGAGCACAAAATGACGTGTCTGAGTGGGACACGAAGGTCAAGGGTGGAGAGCGTCTCGAGTAGATCATCAATGAGAAGTTGGTTTCAAGAAACTGACTGGTCTGGTGCTCCCAATGAAAAGTCACGGTAACGTGCTGAAAATGATCAAGGAAAAGAGTGGGAAAAATAAATAATAATCAAATGGTCTAAATCGACACGAAGTTCAGCGAAGCAAAATGAGCACAAGGGAACAAGTTTGGATGGGACATTATATACCATCATGAAGGTAATCATGTCCACTCCAAAACTCATGAAAAAGATTTCCAGAGTTGAACATCCCTGACACTCCAAATATCAATGGCACGGGAAAGCACACCTAAGGAAAAATAACAGAATAAATTATTTATTGAAATTAATATCAATCAAAAAATAAATAAAAATAAAAAATCAACCCGAAATTCAGGGTGCTCACATCCTACCCACCTTATAAAAATTTCGTCCTCGAAATTAAAATGTCCATACTCCCTCTAGGTCAAACCCCCAAAATCAAAGTCCCAGATTAAAACAAATCATGTGATCAAAAGGACGACATACAGGGTCATGGCATACGGTGGTAGTGAAAGTCTCATCTAGGTATACTAGTCATGCTAATACCAAAACGGTCATAGGGTATCAAGACACACAAGCAATCTAGGGTGCTAAACGAGAAAAGATACAGAAATAACAAATCATCAAAACTGTAAGGCGGTCTACCATCTTATATGAAAACTGGTGCTTATCAAAAATAAAATAAAGGTAACTACCAATTATCTATAAAGGGTGCAGAAAATCAAATTCAAAAGTTAAGAATTGAAAGCCAATTCCATGGAAAATTCCAATCACAATACATATTGAGAATATTTAGTCTCGATACGATCTAAGTTGATCAAATTGGGAAAACCAAGATTTAGGCAATATGGAGGACAGGTTCAACAAAGTCTGAGATCGAGCATACAAGGATAGAGACTCAGGTCACAATCAAATTTAATTCAATTAAGTACAACCCAAGATATAAATATGATAAGAAAAGATAATCGACTTCGATTTGGTCGTGATTAAGGAAACTAGGATTCAATGATATTGAAAAACCCCTTTTAGAGAAAACAGGAAAAGATTTCATACGAAGTCAGCAAATCATCCCTCTCTAATACTATCAGTTTATCATTTGCCAAACCATATTCTTTTTTTTTTTCACAAGTCCCAATATGAAAATCAACCTTCATATGACTATCATCGAAATTTTATAATCCTTCAGTCATCTAAACCTTTACCACAATCACCATAGACAAAATTCCAAACTTCTAAAACATTTTCCACGAAGCATACCCCTCTTAATTAGGTATCAACACTTATCCATTTAATCAAGTTTCCAAATTCTTTCACCTCGTTCTAAATTAGATCCGAAACCTCTAAATCCAGTTTATGGAATCCTCGTACTTGTTTAAATCAAGTCTCGTATTCACTAAACTCCAATACCACTATGTCACACAAATTTATTCTTGTTTATAAATTAACCTTCATATTTTCTTCAACGTTCACCTTCTAATGTTATCCTTTTGAATTCCACAATTTCTCCCAATCATCTAAAATAATTTCTATAACGTAAAATCCTCGTGTTCTCTCTGTCTCTAGTCACCCTCTTAAAATATCTAGTTCAATTTCGCATAATCATTTAATACAATAAAATTCTTACTTCTCCTTTTCATCTCTAAATTTCTACATAGCCTTGTAATAGTTCCCAAGAATCAATAACAAAGATTTTCTAAGTTCTCAAAACTAGATTGACCTTGAACATCCTCATTAGTTTTGAAATACATCCATGAATTATTCATAACCCACTTTCTGTGATTGTTTCTAAATTGATAACATTTATCCCTCAATTTCATTTTAAACCTTTACCACATCTCTATTTCAAATTTTTCATATTTGACATCCAACACTCTGATTCCTACAAAATCATCATATGATAACCAATTACATCATTTCCGAACTAGATGATTCATGTCACTTCCTCAACATTTCTCAGATAAAAACGATATAAAGATTCAGGGGTTCAAGTACAGCTGACAGAATGTGATACGAGACGGAATTGATATAATCAGGACAGGTATATAAGACAAGGAATGATGGTAATAAAAATATTGGCAGGAAAAGAATGAGAAAAGAATCTGTTCTGCTTATCTGTTTAAAAGAGGAACCCATTTAAAATCAGAGCTATAATATCAAATCCAAAATAAGGCCTAGCAAAATCACTGATTTATTGTATTAAGAAGAAATAAATTTGTAAGAAGTTACACAAGGTTTATAAAAATAGCGAAAGCTACATCCTAAGTAAACAAGAAGAAACAAAACAAAACAAAACAACAATAATTCCTTTTTTTTAATGACCGAAACAAGAGCCGCAAAAACATGTTCGAAAACATTTAAGGTACAATCTGATAATCATATGCGTCTATCCAAAATCATGGTACTCTAAATCCTCGTCATACTAGTAAGCAAGGCTACGATAATCACAGAGTCCTTGACTTATGCACATACCTCTAGAATCATGGTATTTAATATTTTTGCGATGCCGCTAGCTTGGCTGCAAAAATCTTAAATTTCCACACCCGAAAAATATGTCCAAAATCAGACTATATGTCCTCACCATGCTGGCTAATGTGACTATAGAAGACTAGATTCCAAAACTCAGATGACCTAGCCCATATAATTTTATCTTGTCAAAAATTAAATTAAATCACCAATGAATACCAAAAAAAACAAATCAATTTATCAACAAACATCAAAATTCAAAAATGAATAAAATCCATCAAAATACAAACTCGGATGCTACAGCTAACATCAAGATTCAAAATTCCACAATCTTCATTAAAATCAATAAATACAAACTCAAATTCAATAATAATCCATCAAAATCAAATTCAACAACAGAAGGTAAAGATAAATCAAATCAAGGAAAAAGAGTTTTCAAATCGGAGTTAAACAAGATTCTCAAGGGTCGTCCCAGGAATCTCTCAAGGGTTCCTAACTGTGATTGAGTACCTTCAAAATATATCCTAATCCTACTGCAGGTTGTAGTGGTACTCTAGTTCGAATACCACTACATAAACTCGACCTGCATGGGCCACCACTAAAAACGTGTCACGACCCGTACCCACTGTTAGGGTACGAGAACGTAACGACGCCCAGCCTACGCCGCAGTGTCGGCGGTAGAACGCTGTCTTAGGTCACAACATCTAACAATATAATGCTAAGCAGTTATACTCCCCAAATGGGGGTGACATAGCAGATACAGTCTCAATCACATCTAAGGTAGAGCATGATAAAGATAGATAAAGCATGAAATCCAAAAGAGATACAGGAGATAGAAGTCTAAGTGTCTAAGATACATAAACCCAAAAATACAACTCAGAACTCAAATACAGTAATCCACAAAGTAAATACAACTCCAGACAAATGAAATAACTATCTAAACGACCTCTAAAGTGTCTCCTCTAGGCTAGCAGGCAACCTCCAAGCTATCTGTAAAATTTATCAACAGGTCCAGTCAGGACAGGAACGAGCACATTACATCTCAACAGTTAGCAGGTTAGAAATATAATCATGCAGTAAAGTAAGATACAGGTACTGAAAGAAATGCTGTATGTAAACAGAGAGAGAGCTGTAATAGAAATATCTACTATAAATAGAGAACTAACATGTGGCTAGTGAGTCAGAGTACAATATAGACATGTAAATGGCATAGGAGATTCTGATGCTACACTATGGAAGAGATTCTGATACTACACTACTTGGATAGTATTCACATGTCTACTTCTACTCCCCCCTACCCCCAATCAGTACACAAGGATCCAACCAAGTTATGTTATGATTCCATGCAAAGCCCCCGAAGGGTGGTACATGGAAGTCCCAAAAATGGGGATTCTAGGAGATTCTAGGATACCCAGTGAATAGGATAAGAGATTCTAGAAGACTCTGTGATCATAAGAGTATATGTCACAAGTGATCGAAGAACCTGTGAAGCATAGTGATACGACATGTAAGTGAAACGCACAGAACATGTAGTACCCGATGCTCCCTAAGGATAACATCTCAAGAAGGTATCCGTAAAGTACCAATCCGTGTGACCAACGTGACAGTACATGTAAAGTAATCTACTGCAGAAAATAGTTCTAAACAGGATATGAAATGATCAGAGAATGTACTCGCCTGATAACCTGAACAGCCGATAAGTATAGGGGTCCGACTGAAGCCACAGAGTCCTATTTAAAGCAACACAGGTTACAAGGGGTTCAAGTTGTAATAAAAGAATCTCTGTAATCAATCTACATTATCCTAGGTTCTTCTAAGTCAAAATAACTCTAGGTCAACTCCGGTCAATAATCTAGTCAAACTAGGTCAAGTGTTGACTTACAGTTGACTTTGGGTCAACTGGTCAACTCTGGTCAAACAGGGTCAATTCTAGTCTAATATAAAGTATACTTCGTTATTTGTACGTCGAAACTTACGACACGCAAATCGAGATAAGAAGATTATCGGTAAGGTTGATAATCTTATTATAGTGATCCATGTGTCCAACTTGTCAATTTCAGTAATGTGAGATCACTGGAATCGACTAAGCTCAGTTTCGTTGTACTAATCCCGAAATATGAACATTATAAGAATTAATTATTAATTAATTATAAAAAGGTTAAACTCAGAAAAATTATCAACAAACATTGTCGGACGATGAAATAAACATTGCCAACGTGTCCAGAATGGTCAAATTAGCTAGGATAGCCTATCCAACGGTCCAATTTGGACACAAGGGCAAAAAGGTAATTTTTGGTCAAAACGGTGTCCGTGTCGGAGCCGTTTAGCACCGAAAAATGTGCAAGAAAACAAGTCTATAAAATATAACAAATTATATGTCCACGAAACCAGAATGATGATACGAACCCAACGGTATCTCCAGAATTGGATTTCGTTGACCCGATCTCAATTTGGTCCGTTGACCAGAACTTGGAATTCCGGTTTGCACGGAAATACGTGCCGGAGCCAAAGTTCTCAAAACTCAACAAACTACCTGTCAACGAGTCCAGAATGATGGTACAAACTCAACGGTATCTCCGAAATTGGATTCCGATGAGCCGATCTCAAAATGACCCGTTGACCCGGATATTGGTATCCGACTTGCACCGAAATGCGTGTCCGATCCAATGTCCACCAAAACCTAGCAAATTATATGTCAACGAGTCCAGAATGACGATACGAACTCAACGGTATATCCGGAATTGGATTCCGATGAACCGGCGTCAAAAAGTCCCGTTGACCCAGAATGTAGGACCCACTTTTCACCGAAAAACGTGCCAGGGCCCACGTTCTCCAAATCTAACAAATTTTATATGAAAACATGCCAGAACGACGCCACAAGTCTAATGGTGGTGTCAGAAATGAAATCTGGAGTCCCGTGTTCAAAAATAGAATTTTACAAGTTGGAAATTACGGATTCGGACGGCCAACTTTGGCATCAAATTCAACCAATCAAACAAGCTCACAATGAAACGAAACTGGAGGGGTAGCAAGAGGGTTATACCAGCTTCGCACAGGAACTGGTAGCATGCCAAACGGAGCTGCGGTGGAGGAGATACAAGCTGACGAAGTTGGCCCCGCGAAACTGTCCAAATTTAATATAATTTAAACGGTCAACTTGGTGGCCGGTTTTGAAGTATCAAACGATAAAATTAACGGACGAAAATTGACATGAGCGAAGGTGGATACACCGAGATTGTGACGGAGCGAAGAAATCGCCGATCCAACGGTCGGATCTTCGGGAAAACGCGTACGAAGTTGCTGTGACGGAATGCCAAAATGAACTTGATTTCGTGCGCGTCACGACGGGACGTCGTGCAAAACGCACGAATCGCCTATACGTCGCACCGGAGAGGGAGCAGCGGACACAGGGAGGGTCACCAGAGTTCGCCCAGCCCATGGGGGCACGGCCACGGTGACCACGTCGCCGGCGACGGCGCTCAACTGTGCGCAACGGCCGGCCAACTGCTGCCGCAACTACTGCCGCAGCTGCTGTCGCTTGGGCGCGGGCTGCGCAGCTGCGAGCGGGGCCCGACCTGGCCGGGCACGACGAAGACGAGGCGGCTGGCGGCGGCGCTCGTCCACGCGCACGGCGGAGGCGGCGAAATGTCGATGGTGGCGGCAGATTTGGATGGTGGAAGAAGGAGATGGAGGAGGAGTTAGAGTTGAGAGGGTGGTCCTGCGGTGGCCGTGCTCGGCCAGAGGTTGCCGACGGCGAGCCCACGCCGGAGGAGGGTGGTGGTGTCGGGTTGGTGCTGTGGCATGGTGTTGGAGGTGGTTGATTGAGTTATGATGGTGGTGGTGGATTGATGGTTAGGAGGAAGGAGGAGGAGAGAGGGTCCAGTGGGGGGAGGCCGACGGCGGCGAGGCCGAGCCAGGAGGAGGAAGGGTGGTCGGGTTGATGAGCTCGGGAAAGGAAGCTGTTGGTGGTGTTGTTGCATGCTGTTGTTGTTGTTGTTTGTTGGTGTAGTAGGAAACAAATAATTGTTTAGAGAGAGAGAGAGAAGGAGTGATAATAATTGAGAGAGAGAGGGGAGAGAGAAAACGTTATCCTCTCAACTAGGGCCGCCCACATGGCTGTGAGGGGATAGGGGAGTTGTCATGGGAAATGAATGGTGAGGATTTTGTTAGGAGAAACAAAGGCTAGGATTAATTATAGGAAAAAGGGTTATTCCTATAGGATTTAAATCAATAGAAATTTTCCATTAAATATAGAAAAATAGGTAGAAGAGTACTCAATATTTTTGGGCAAGAAAAATATGAGGGTGTCGTAATGGAGAATAACATGGAGCTGGGCTGGACTCGGTGGAGCCAGATTGGGTCCAAAATCGGACATGGCAAAATAATCGAATTAAAATAGATGTTGATGATCATGGGTAAATAAGTAGCACATGAGGATTCCAATAAATGGGACACAAGTGGCGGACGGGTAGTAGGCTCAATGTGGGCCATGTCTATAATTGGGGCTGACAGGTTTTGGTCGACAGGGGACCCACAAATCAAGTTGGAAAATGAATGTGACGTCGTAGATTGAAATAAGATTGGGTCACGTGTCAGGAAAGTTGTGCGAAGCAAATGGAGCACAAAATGACGTGTCTGAGTGGGACACAAAGGTCAAGGGTGGAGAGCGTCTCGAGTAGATCATCAATGAGAAGTTGGTTTCAAGAAACTGACTGGTCTGGTGCTCCTAATGAAAAGTCACGGTAACGTGCTGAAAATGATCAAGAAAAAGAGTGGGAAAAATAAATAATAATCAAATGGTCTAAATCGACCCGAAGTTCAGCGAAGCAAAAAGAGCACAAGGGAACAAGTTTGGATGGGACACTATATACCATCATGAAGGTAATCCTGTCCACTCCAAAACTCATGAAGAAGATTTCCAGAGTTGAACATCCCTAACACTCCAAATATCAATGGCACGGGAAAGCACACTTAAGAAAAAATAACAGAATAAATTATTTATTGAAATTAAAATCAATCAAAAAATAAATAAAAATAAAAAATCAACCCGAAATTCAGGGTGCTCACATCCTACCCACCTTATAAAAATTTCGTCCTCGAAATTAAAATGTCCATACTCCCTCTAGGTCAAACCCCAAAATCAAAGTCCCAGATTAAAACAAATCATGTGATCAAAAGGACGACATACAGGGTCATGGCATACGGTGGTAGTGAAAGTCTCATCTAGGTATACTAGTCATGCTAATACCAAAACGGTCATGGGGTATCAAGACACACAAGCAATCTAGGGTGCTAAACGAGAAAAGATACAGAAATAACAAATCATCAAAACTGTAAGGCGGTCTACCATCCTATATGAAAACTGGTGCTTATCAAAAATAAAATAAAATAAAATAAAGGTAACTACCAATTATCTATAAAGGGTGCAGAAAATCAAATTCAAAAGTTAAGAATTGAAAGCCAATTCCATGGAAAATTCCAATCACAATACATATTGAGAATATTTAGTCTCGATACGATCTAAGTTGATCAAATTGGGAAAACCAAGATTTAGGCAATATGGAGGACAGGTTCAACAAAGTCTGAGATCGAGCATACAAGGATAGAGACTCAGGTCACAATCAAATTTAATTCAATTAAGTACAACCCAAGATATTAATATGATAAGAAAAGATAATCGAATTCGATTTGGTCGTGATTAAGGAAACTAGGATTCAATGATATTGAAAAACCCCTTTTAGAGAAAACAAGAAAAGATTTCATACGAAGTCAGCAAATCATCCCTCTCTAATACTATCAGTTTATCATTTGCCAAACCATATTCTTTTTTTTCACAAGTCCCAATATGAAAATCAACCTTCATATGACTATCATCGAAATTTTATAATCCTTCAGTCATCTATACCTTTACCACAATCACCATAGACAAAATTCCAAACTTCCAAAATATTTTTCACGAAGCATACCCCTCTTAATTAGGTATCAACACTTATCCATTTAATCAAGTTTCCAAATTCTTTCACCTCGTTCTAAATTAGATCCGAAACCTCTAAATCCAGTTTATGGAATCCTCGTACTTGTTTAAATCAAGTCCCGTATTCACTAAACTCCAATACCACTATGTCACACAAATTTATTCTTGTTTATAAATTAACCTTCATATTTTCTTCAATGTTCACCTTCAAATGTTATCCTTTTGAATTCCATAATTTCTCCCAATCATCTAAAATAATTTCTATAACGTAAAATCCTCGTGTTCTTTCTGTCTCTAGTCACCCTCTTAAAATATCTAGTTCAATTTCGCATAATCATTTAATACAATAAAATTCTCACTTTTCCTTTTCATCTCTAAATTTCTACATAGCCTTGTAATAGTTCCCAAGAATCAATAACAAAGATTTTCTAAGTTCTCAAAACTAGGTTGACCTTGAACATCCTCATTAGTTTTGAAATACATCCATGAATTATTCATAACCCACTTTCTGTGATTGTTTCTAAATTGATAACATTTATCCCTCGATTTCATTTTAAACCTTTACCATATCTCCATTTCAAATTTTTTATATTTGACATCCAACACTCTGATTCCTATAAAATCATCATATGATAACCAATTACATCATTTCTGAACTAGATGATTCACGTCACTTCCTCAACATTTCTCAGATAAAAACGATATAAAGATTCAGGGGTTCAAGTACAGCTGACAGAATGTGATACGAGACGGAATTGATATAATCAGGACAGGTATATAAGACAAGGAATGATGGTAATAAAAATATTGGCAGGAAAAGAATGATAAAAGAATCTGTTCTGCTTATCTGTTTAAAAGAGGAACCCATTTGAAATCAGAGCTATAATATCAAATCCAAAATAAGGCCTAGCAAAATCACTGATTTATTGTATTAAGAAGAAATAAATTTGTAAGAAGTTACACAAGGTTTATGAAAATAGCTAAAGCTACATCCTAAGTAAACAAGGAGAAACAAACAAAACAAAACAACAATAATTCTTTTTTTTTAATGACCGAAACAAGAGCCGTAAAAATATGTTCGAAAACATTTAAGGTACAATATGATAATCATATGCGTCTATCCAAAATCATGGTACTCTAAATCCTCGTCATACTAGTAAGCAAGGCTACGATAATCACAGAGTCCTTGACTTATGCACATACCTCTAGAATCATGGTATTTAACATTTTTGCGATGCCGCTAGCTTGGCTACGAAAACCTTAAATTCCCACACCCGAGAAATATATCCAAAATCAGACTATATGTCCTCACCATGCTGGCTAATGTGACTATAGAAGACTAGATTCCAAAACTCAGATGACCTAGCCCATATAATTTCATCTTGTCAAAAATTAAATTAAATCAACAATGAATACCAAAAAAAAAACAAATCAATTTATCAACAAACATCAAAATTCAAAAATGAATAAAACCCATCAAAATACAAACTCGGATGCTACAGCTAACATCAAGATTCAAAATTCCACAATCTTCATCAAAATCAATAAATACAAACTCAAATTCAATAATAATCCATCAAAATCAAATTCAACAACAGAAGGTAAAGATAAATCAAATCAAGAAAAAAGAGTTTTCAAATCGGAGTTAAACAAGATTCTCAAGGGTCGTCCCAGGAATCTCTCAAGGGTTCCTAACTGTGATTGAGTACCTTCAAAATATATCCTAATCCTACTGCAGGCTGTAGTGGTACTCTAGTTCGAATACCACTCCATAAACTCGACCTGCATGGGCGACCACTAAAAACGTGTCACGACCCACACCCACTGTTAGGGTACGAGAACGTAACGACGCCCAGCCTACGCCGCAGTGTCGGCGGTAGAACGCTGTCCTAGGTCACAACATCTAACAATATAATACTAAGCAGTTATACTCCCCGAATGGGGGTGACATAGCAGATACAGTCTCAATCACATCTAAGGTAGAGCATGATAAAGATCGATAAAGCATAAAATCCAAAAGAGATACAGGAGATAGAAGTCTAAGTGTCTAAGATACATAAACCCAGAAATACAACTCAGAACTCAAATACAGTAATCCACAAAGTAAATATAACTCCAGACAAGTGAAATAACTATCTAAATGACCTCTAAAGTGTCTCCTCTAGGCTAGCAGGCAACCTCCAAGCTATCTGTAAAATTTATCAACAGGTCCAGTCAGGACAGGAACGAGCACATTATATCTCAACAGTTCATAGCAGGTTAGAAATATAATCATGCAGTAAAGTAAGATACAGGTACTGAAAGAAATGATGTATGTAAACAGAGAGAGAGCTGTAATAGAAATATCTACTATAAATAGAGAACTAACATGTGGTTAGTGAGTCAGAGTACAATATAGACATGTAAATGGTATAGGAGATTCTGATGCTACACTATGGAAGAGATTCTGATACTACACTACTTGGATAGTATTCATATGTCTACTTCTACTCTCTCGTACCCCAAATCAGTACACAAGGATCCAACCAAGTTATGTTATGATTCCACGCAAAGCCCCCGAAGGGTGGTACATGGAAGTCCCAAAAATGGGGATTCTAGGAGATTCTAGGATACCCAGTGAATGGGATAAGAGATTCTAGGAGACTCTGTGATCATAAGAGTATATGTCACAAGTGATCGAAGAACCTGTGAAGCATAGTGATGCGACATATAAGTGAAATGCACAGAACATGTAGTATCCGATGCTCCCTAAGGATAACATCTCAAGAAGGGATCCGTATAGTACCAATCCGTGTGACCAACGTGACAGTACAAGCAAAGTAATCTACTGCAGAAAATAGTTCTAAGCAGGATATAAAATGATCAGAGAATGTACTCGTCTGATAACCTGAACAGCCGATAAGTATAGGGGTCCGACTGAAGCCACAGAGTCCTATTTAAAGTAACACAGGTTACAAGGGGTTCAAGTTGTAATAAAAGAATCTCTATAATCAATCTACATTATCCTAGGTTCTTCTAAGTCAAAATAACTCTAGGTCAACTCTGGTCAATAATCTAGTCAAACTAGGTCAAATGTTGACTTACAGTTGACTTTGGGTCAACTGGTCAACTCTGGTCAAACAGGGTCAATTCTAGTCTAATATAAAGTATACTTCGTTATTTGTATGTCAAAACTTATGACACGCAAATCGAGATAAGAAGATTATCGGTAAGGTTGATAATCTTATTATAGTGATCCACGTGTCCAACTTGTCAATTTCAGCAATATGAGATCACTGGAATCGACTGAGCTCAGTTTCGTTGTACTAATCCCGAAATACGAACATTATAAGAATTAATTATTAATTAATTATAAAAAGGTAAAACTCAGAGAAATTATCAACAAACATTATCGGACGATGAAATAAACATTACCAAGGTGTCCAGAATGGTCAAATTAGCTAGGATAGCCTACCCAACGGTCCAATTTGGACACAAGGGCAAAAAGGTAATTTTTGGTCAAAACGGTGTCCGTGTCGGAGCCGTTTTGCACCGAAAAACGTGCAAGAAAACAAGTCTATAAAATATAACAAATTATATGTCCACAAAACCAGAATGACGATACGAATCCAACGGTATCTCCAGAATTGGATTCCGTTGACCCGATCTCAATTTGGTCCGTTGACCAGAACTTGGAATTCCGGTTTGCACGAAAATGCATGCTGGAGCCAAAGTTCTCAAAACTCAGCAAACTACCTGTCAACGAGACCAGAATGATGATACGAACTCAACGGTATCTACAAATTTGGATTCCGATGAGACGATCTCAAAATGACCCGTTGACCCGGATATTGGTATCCGACTTGCACCGAAATGCGTATCCGATCCAATGTCTACCAAAACCTAGCAAATTATATGTCAACGAGTCCAAAATGACGATACGAACTCAACGGTATATCCAGAATTGGATTCCGACGAGCGGGCGTCAAAAAGTTTCGTTGACCCAGAATGTGGGACCCACTTTGCACCGAAAAACGTGCCAGGGCCCACGTTCTCCAAATCTAACAAATTTTATATGAAAACATGCCAGAACGACGCCACAAGTCTAATGAGGGTGTCAGAAATGAAATCTGGAGTCCCGTGTTCAAAAATAAAATTTTATAAGTTAGAAATTACGGATTCGAACGGCCAACTTTGGCGTCAAATTCAACCAATCAAACCAGCTCACAATGAAACAAAACTGGAGAGGTAGCAAGAGGGTTATACCAGCTTCGCACAGGAAATGGTAGCACGCCAAACGGAGCTACGGTGGAGGAGATACAAGCTGACAAAGTTTGCCTCGCAAAACTGTCCAAATTTAATACAATTTAAACGGTCAACTTGGTGGCCGGTTTTGATGTATCAAACGATAAAATTAACGGACTAAAATTTACATGAGCGAAGGTGGATATACCGAGATTGTGACGGAGCGAAGAAATCGCCGATCCAACGGTCGGATCTCCGGAAAAACGCGTACGAAGTTGCTGCGACGGAGCACCAAAATAAACGTGATTTCGCGCGCGTCACGATAGGACGTCGTGCAAAACGCACGAATCGCCTATGCGTCGCGCCAGAGAGGGAGCAGCGGACCCAGGGAGGGTCGCCGGAGTTCGCCCAGCCCTTGGGGGCACGGCCACGGCGACCACGTCGTTGGCTGCGGCGCTCAACCGCGCGCAACGGCCGGCCAACTACTGCCGCAACTGCTGCCGCAGCTGCTGTCGCTTGTGCGCGGGCTGCACAGCTGCGAGCGGGGCCCGATCTTACCGGACACGGCGAAGGCGAGGAGGGGGGCGGCGGCGCGCGGCCATGCGCACGGCGGAGGCGGCAAAATGGAGATGGTGGCGGTGGATTTGGTTGGTGGAAGAAGGAGATGGAGGAGGAGTTAGAGTTGAGAGGGTAGTCCTGCGGTGGCCGTGCTCGGCCAGAGGTGGCCGGCGGCGAGCCCACGCCGGAGGAGGGTGGTGGTGTCGGGTTGGTGCTGTGGCATGGTATTGGAGGTGGTTGATTGAGTTATGATAGTGGTGGTGGATTGATGGTTAGGAGGAAGGAGGAGGAGAGAGGGTCCTATGGGGGGGAGGCTGACGGCGGCGAGGCCGAGCTAGAAGGAGGAAGGGTGGTCGGGTTGATGAGCTCGGGAAAGGAAGCTGATGGTGGTATTGTTGCATGCTGTTATTGTTGTTGTTTGTTGGTGTAGTAGGAAACAAATAATTGTTTAGAGAGAGAGAGAGAAGGAGTGATAATAATTGAGAGAGAGAGGGGAAAGAGAAAATGTTATCCTCTCAACTAGGGCCGGCCACATGGCTGTGAGGGGATAGGGGAGTTGTCACGGGAAATGAATGGTGAGGATTTTGATAGGAGAAACAAAGGCTAGGATTAATTATAGGAAAAAGGGTTATTCCTATAGGATTTAAATCAATGGAAATTTTCCATTAAATATAGAAAAATAGGTAGAAGAGTACTCAATATTTTTGGGCAAAAAAAATATGAGGGTGTCGTGATGGAGAATAACATGGAGCTGGACTGGACTCGGTGGAGCCAGATTGGATCCAAAACCAGACATGGCAAAATAATCGAATTAAAATAGATGTTGATGATCATGGGTAAATAAGTAGCACATGGGGATTCCAATAAATGGGACACAAGTAGCGGACGGGTAGTAGGCTCAATGTGGGCCATGTCTATAATTGGGGCTGACAGGTTTTGGTCGACAGGGGACCCACAAATCAAGTTGGAAAATGAATGTGACGCCGTGGAGTGAAATAAGATCGAGTCACGTGTCAGAAAAGTTGTATGAAGCAAATGGAGCACAAAATAATGTGTCTGAGTGGGACACGAAGGTCAAAGGTGGAGAGCATCTCGAGTAGATCATCAATGAGAAGTTCGTTTCAAGAAACTGACTGGTCTGGTGCTCCCAATGAAAAGTCACGGTAATGTGCTGAAAATGATCAAGGAAAAGAGTGGGAAAAATAAATAATAATCAAATAGTCTAAATCGACCCGAAGTTCAGCGAAGCAAAAAGAGCACAAGGGAACAAGTTTGGATAGGACACTATATACCATCATGAAGGTAATCATGTCTACTCCAAAACTCGTGAAGAAGTTTTCCAGAGTTGAACATCCCTGACACTCCAAATATCAATGGCACGGGAAAGCACACTTAAGGAAAAATAACAGAATAAATTATTTATTGAAATTAAAATAAATCAGAAAATAAATAAAAATAAAAAAATCAACCCGAAATTCAGGGTGCTCACAGGTGGATTCATGAGATACCGCTTGATGTCGTCAAATGCTCGTTGGCATTCTTCAGTCCAAACGAAAGATACACCCTTCTTCATGAGTTGAGTGAATGGTCTACAGCGTCCAGACAGATTCAAAATAAATTTCCTGATGTACGCAAGTCGACCTTGGAATCCTCGTAGCTCTTTTAGGTTGCGTGGAGGACGCATCTCTTGAATGGCTTTGATCTTCTCGGGATCCACGTGTATACCCTTAGAGGTAATGACGAAGCCGAGAAATTTGCCACTAGAGACACCCAAGAATGACTTGGTGGGATTCATTTTGAGTTAATGTTGACGCATGAGATTGAAGATAGTTCTCAAGTCTTGGATGTGATCTTCCTTTAGACGACTTTTGACAGCGATATCGTCAACATAGCATTCGACAGTCTTGCACAGATGATCTCGAAAGATGGTACTCATAGCTCATTGGTACGTTGCACCAGCGTTCTTGAGACCAAATGGCATTACAGTATAGCAGTAGACTCCACGAGGAGTGCGGAAAGAAGTATGCTTCTCATCTTCAGGATTCATCCGAATCTGTTTGTATCCGGAGAATCCGTCCATGAAAGATATTCTTTCGAACCCACAGGTGTTGTCAATCATGACGTCCGCAATAGGGAGGGGAAATTCATGTTTTGGACATGATTCATTAAGATCCCGAAAGTCGATGCAGACTCAAACTTTGCCGGTTTTCTTTAGAACAGGGACGACATTGGCTACCCAATCAGGATGCTGTTCTTCTCGAATAAAGCCACAAGCTATAAGCTTCTTGACTTCATCGTCGATTGTGTCTATCATTTCTGGTTTGAAATGACGTTGTTGTTGTTTGACCGATTTTGCATTCGGTAAAATGATCAATTTGTGAGTAGCAACTTTGGGATCTAATCCTGGCATATCTTCATAACTCTAGGCAAAGACATCAATGTATTCTTTAATCAGAAGAATTAATTCTTGTCTATCCGCCTCTGGAAGGTTCTTGCTGATGAATATTAGACGAGTTGATCCGTTCTCTCCTACATCGACTTGAACTAATTGATCTTCGTTAGGAGGTTCTCTTTGTTCGAATCGAAGTTCCCAGTGGGTATCCATTCATTGAGCCCAAGGATCTGTTTCAAGATTAACTTCAATATCCTCGTCATAGCCCTCTGGAAGTTCGACGGAGACCATGTTAGAAGATACAGTCAGTCGATGAACTTGACCAATGCTAGTATCAGAATCCCATGATCTGGAATCAGAAGAATTAGAGCGTTCCTTACTATCGAATTCAGAGCCTGCTGGGGATAACACTGGAGGAGAAGCATATCCGAGACCTCTTTTGGTCCTGCTGTAGTATATTTCTGACTTTCCTTTCGGAACAGCCATACGGATAGGAGTTCTCCGTCCTTTACCATAGTTGAGGCCACTCTTGTAGTCGTAACCCATCTTTCGGATGATGTCTTTTGATTGTTGACTGTAACGACGGAGCTGAAGATGCCCCGTGTCGTTGCTTTTGCTATCATCCGTATAGCTGAATTATTGTTCCGGTCCTTTACTAAAAAGTATTGGACTCTCGCCTTTCTTACAAGCGAGAATAATACGATATGAATCTTTTGGATGTTCAAATGAAACTTCTGTTTGAAGAGACTGTACAACTCCCATCGTAAATGACTGAAAGCTATCTAACATGTCCAAATAGCATTTAGCATGATAAATGACATCAATATACTGGAAAGTAGATGCTTTTTCATTGATTTCTACATTTGTATTTACAGCAGGACCTTTAGCCTTAGCAGGCTTGGTCAGATTGATTACAAGAGGAGGAGAAGAAGAACGTGGAGGAGGATTAGCTTTGTTACGACGGAGGTCGATAACAAGCGGCTCAGAGGAGGTGAGCTCCCTTTTTTTCTTGTTATGAGATAAATCAATAACAAGTGGCTCAGAAGAGGTGAGCTGCCTTTTTTCCTTGTTATGAGATAAATTAATAACAAGTGGCTCAGAAGAGGTGAGCTGCCTTTTTTTCTTGTTACGACGGAGGTCAATAACAAGTGGCTCAGAAGAGGTGAGCTCCCTTTTTTTTCTGATCCTCAATTGATTGTTTCTGAACTGGCAAGTGAATAGCCAGTGGTTTGGAGGATTGAGGACGAGAAATACGCCCTTTGACAGGAATGATAAGGGTATCATTAGGCACTGTTTCTTGCTCTTCTTCAGTGTCTAAAGACAGGACAACCTTCATGAATTTATCCTTGTACATACGAGCATCGTTGCAATATGCTTCGACACCTTTGAAAGGATAGAGATCAGCAACCTCCTTTTGCACCTCTCCATTATCATCAACATATTTAAAACATTGATGGAGAGTCGAAGGGACAATGTTATGCTCGTGCAGAAATGGTCTTTCCAACAAAGCATTGTAAGAACCATGATTGTCAATGATGTAGAAGGTAACCTTTGTGCGAAGATTGCCTATTTGAAGTTTTAGGCGAATCTTGTCCAGAGGTTCACTCCTTCCCTAATTGAACCCAAGGATGGTGGTGATTGTACTGGAGAGACTATGCACTGGGATTTTCAATACATCTAACATTGTCTTCGGCATAATGCTGAGAGCAGACCCTGGGTCTATTAGATTACGATCGACTTTCATCGAGTCGACCTATCCTGTATAGTACAAAGGACGATCATGCCTGTTTCTTCCATCAGCATGTCATCCTGTGTGAAAGTTATGTTTGGAATTAACTCCAGAACACTATGACAATGAAGGCAAGAGACTGGTTCTGCTTTCGGCTTCTTCAGAAGAGATAGACAAGTTTCAGATTGCATAAGAGCCTCGCTCAGAGTTTCCCGAGTCTCTTTGGAGAGGCGCAAGAGCTCGAAGATTGACAGCCGGGCCGGTGTATTGGCTAATTGAGCCAAGATATCAAAGTTGTAAGGCTTTTCAAGTCCGGAAGGAGATGTCTTCTTCAAAGGCTTATCGAAGCGGACTTGTTGTTTACCTTTGTCAGCAACCGTTGGCTTGGGAGGAGTAGACTCTACAACCGGTGAAGATGTAGTAGGAATACCTCAGTAGAAGCAGGCTGCACTAGAGCAGGCTCAGAAGAAGAAACAGGATTCTCTTGGGCTTCGGGGTAATCCTTTAGATAGGCTTTCCCTGATCTGGTGCCTAGCAGGATTTCTTCATCAATTATGGGGTCAAAAGATACCATATTGCAAGTCTTTGTCTTGCCCTTGGAGCGGTCTTTCTTCTTGGAGGAAGAGGGAAGTTCGAACTCTGAAGCAAGATCCGGATGAATCCACATAATCTCGCCATTGTCAAGAGACAAGGGGACGAGACCTTCACTACGTGGAGGAGGGGAGATTCTCAATCTCAAGAGTAGCTTTGGGGATAGAAATGATACCATGCTGCACCATCTGCGGTGGGAAGTCACCGAATTGAACTGAGACCATATTTGCAGTAACAGTCTTCTCGTCTTGTTGCAGAGTGACAACGCCAGCGTTGACCAGCTCCTAGATTTTGCCTTTGAGCACATAACATGCTCGGGTGGGATGTCCGATGAACCTGTGATAGACACAATACTTGGGATGATCAGTCTTACTGACTTCATCGGGCTTCTTTGGATCAGGAAGTTGGATTTTATTGCTTTTGATTAAGCAATCAAAGATGCTCGATGTGTCATTCTCGTCAAAGGAATATTCTACTTTAGGACGAGGTTCTCTCGGTGGAGGTGCTGAAGGAGTAGAAGTGGACGTAGGAGGAGCTACGTTGACCGCCAGAGATTCTTTGTTTTTGTTCAAATTGATGTTCAAAGTTTCTTTTCCTTTGCGGTTGTTCTGGCGATTGCCACCACCTGATGTTTGATGTTCATCCCGATCGGAGTTAGACATTTCTACCCCTAGCTGCTTGAATTTATCGATGCTAACTTCAGCTGCTTTAGCGTTGACAATAAAGGATGGCCAATCTTGGAACTGAGTAGACCCCGTCCACATACTGATGATAGGCAACAGATTTGCCTTACAGGTGTCTATGGTGACAGCGGCCGGAGTTCCAGAAGGCATTTTCAAAGCTTCCCGACGGAATCTTTCAATGAAACTCTCAGCAGTTTCATTATGCCTTTGTTTGCTTTTATTTAGGGCTGACATAGTCATGTCATTGATCCCCTCGTAAAATTATTCCAAGAAGATATACTTTGGGCCAGAGAATGAGGTGATACAACCATCGGGCAAGCTTCTATACCAATCGTATGCTACGCCAGCTAAACAGCCAACGAATACTCTGGTAAGAAGAGCGTCATTTGGTTGAAGTTGGACAGTTATAACCTCAAAGTGGTTAATGAACTGACTGGGAGAAGTGCTGCCATCGAACAGCGAGATGGTTGGGATCTTGTACTTCGGAGGAAATGGAACTTCCTTCCATTCAACTGGGTAAGGTTGCTTGATCTCCAATCTTTGTAAGTTGTCTTTCTCCTTGAAAGCTTCGAACTGAGTCCGCAGGAGCTTGACAGCTTCATTGGCATCTTCCACTGATGTAGAAAGAGCAGGCTGAACCACGGTGTTAGGGGGAGGAACAGCATGATAAGCACTACCCCCAGCACCTGATTGACTGGGTGTAGGTTGGATTTACACAGGAGGTACTGGAAGAGATGCTATCCCCAGCCCTGTATTAACAGGCACTGACGATGCTATGATTTCAGGATTTGCAGGAGATACAGCCGGTGGGACTGTATGCTGGGCCACAATGATGGAATGCATACTTGCGACCATTTCTGCCATGGTCTTCAGCTTGTCTTATAATGCAGCTATTCTTTGTTCTTGACTAGATGAACTGGAAGCGTCTGGATCTTCATTGACAACATAAGCTATCACTTCTCTGGGTACAGTGGAGGACACTATCTGCTCTGAGCTTTCGCTGTATGTATTATAGTCGAAGAAAGAATTATCTCCTGAGTGAGAAGGAATGAGACGTTCGGAAGGATCTTGAAGATTCCTTTGACCGATTGTGTCTCGGCTTCGGGATCGGGTATGTTGGAATACTCCTTCAGAGGATTCTTAGAGTAAATCCAAATACCGCTGGCTTGGCTTGCGAGGCTTCCCGTGCTTGGAGCACTTCCTACCCCCAGTGTCTCTAGAAGTCATGTTGACGGAAGCGTACAAAACTTCGTCTTCATCTTCTAACATAGGTTCAGAGTTAGAAAAGTTCAGACGATCGAAGACAGATCGTCTTGTTGTCTGACAACAACACTTGATGACTACTTTATGATTGCAATGGTGTTCACGTGGTTGTACCGGGGATGTTGGGATGTTGTCCCATTTTTGCTTGAGGTGTTCTCGGAGATCGAGAACAGCAACAGGACGAGCAAAAGTTCGAGGGATGTGTTCTTTGATAACATTCGGAACATGGTTTCGATTCTTTAAATGTTTTGTTCCCTGCGTGTACAGGGAAGTGCCCATTTCATTGGCATAGGTGTCCGGATTCTTGATCCTGGAAGTTTGCTTCTGATACTGGTTGGTCTTCGGCATTGGCTGTTTGCGTTTCACCGAAGTTGGCCTATTGAGATAACTTCTTAGATCAGCAAACTCACCCCCAGAGGTTTCTGTCTGAGACACCAGCAATTTTTTCTGTTTTGAACGGGAGATCTTGAGGGTTGGGAGATCTTGGAACTCTGCTACCGGAGTAGACAGAATACCTCTATGATCAGTATACTTCCCTTTAGCAAGGAGAGAAGAAGAATCCTTGTGAGAAAGGGTCCTTGTACTGACTGGTGCCGGAGCACATTCAGATTGATCTTCAACGATAAAAACCGAGGAAGACTGAGAAAAGACCAAAGGGCCTTTTCTTTTGTTTTGGGAAGAAGGGTTAGCTAAAGAGCGTTTTCCTCTGTTGTCTTCCAAGTCATGGGACGAGGAACTCTGAGAAAAGACCAAAGGGCCTTTTCCTTTGTTCTGGAGAGGAGGAGGAATAGCCAAAAGACTACCCCCAGTGGATTGCGCAGGAGCAGCAGAGTGTTGGAGAGGAGCAGAGCTTTTTCCCTTGTTGTGAGAAGATGAGAGATTAGCCAAAGGGCTGTCTCTCGTGGATTGCGCAGACATAGTTTGCGCATGGGTTGATGGCGCATTGGCAGATTGCGCAAGATGTCTTCTGGCATGAACCACTGTGGTTTGTGCAGTAGGAGCCTTGTTGCCAGAGTACTTGAGTTGTACTCTGGTTGCTGGAGTAGTGGACTGTGCAGGCAGAGTAGCAACCAACTGCGCCAGAGGAACAGGAGTCTTGTATTTTGACAGAGCAGCATATGATATAGGTTGTGCACTGGCCACATCAGATTGCGCATGAGTGGCAGAGGCAGATTGTGCCATAATAGAGACAACAAACTGTGCAACAGTCTTGGTGGCAGAGACCTTAGACTGTGAAGCAATCTTAGGGACAGAATCGACAGACTGCACAGCAGACTTGAGGACCCACACTGGGCACACTTTGCTCTTGGCAGAAGTTGTTGTAGTGCGAGGAGTGGTCCTGGAGTTGATCATGGCTTCATAGGCTGTCTGGTTGACCTTCACAACCAGCGTCTTCTGCGTCTTCCCGATAGACGCAACGTCACATTGAGTTGTCACTTCCTCGTCAGATGAGAAAGTCGTCCCCAGCAGAGTCGCCTTTTTGTTTACAAAAACAAAAGTATGAATTTTATTTCAACAAATTGTAAAGAGATTACAAGAATTCTGGAAAAGTACAACTGTAGGAATCCAATCTAGAAGACGATTGCTTTATCCCTTGGACGATGTGAACTTTGAAGACGATAGCCTCTGAATTTAAAGGAAAAAGCCTTGGAAGAATGCAGCAGCACTTGGGCAAGAACTCCTGAACTCTCTGATATTTCTGAACTTTATGTCTGATCCCCCGGAATGAAGACTTGAAACTCTATTTATAGAGTTCTGGAAATAACTAACTTTTAGTTATTCTAAATGGCGCAAGTTGGATTGCGCATGCACTGGATGGCGCAGCATTAGACTGCACAGGCAGTTGTCTGATCGTGGGCCAACTGTCTTGGACACATAGCATCATTTGATTGAAATGCGCGTGATCGTGCACAGACGGTTGCCACGTAGTAAGCAATTGATGGCATGAATGCCACGTGTACATTTGTCAGTTGTCATGATGAAGTGCGCCACATGAATTGCGCTGACTTTGGATTGCGCTAGGATGGACCGCGCTGGGCTGGATTACGCTGCAAACAGATTGCGCTGCATGTACAGCTGTCCTCGAGCGTTGTGCGGCGCAATAAACGAATAGTCTCCTCGTTCTTTGTGCTGTCAGTTGTCAGAAGATTTGATTGTGTCAGGTAATGATGACATGGCCACGTCAGCTTGCGCACTTGAAAGTGTGCACAGTCTACTCTGCGCCATCTGGATGATGCACAATCTGACTTTTGCGCAATTCATTTGAAAGATGTATTTCTTGATTTTTATGACCTTGTTGATAGGTGCCACTTGATTTTTTAGGACCTACAGGTAGTGACAGTATTCCTTTCTCATGCACCCCATAGACGAAAATAGGGAATGATATAGGGACAGGACACTACAGGAACTGCCCGAAAGATTTAATTAACTTGTGCACAAGTTATCTAAGACCAATGCATAATCTATATGCCTATCGGATAATTCTTAACAGTGTAACAGTTAAACGTTCATTCGTGCCTTTCTTTTTTGTTGTAACAAAGCCATAGATCCTATCTTTATGACAGTTCTTTCTTCCATTGCAACATATATAAGTCTGTCTGTACATGTTTAAACATTTATAGAATACTCATAGGAAACATGTAAACATTTATACGAAAACAGATTAAGCAGCAACACATGATCTAGCATTTGATTCAATCTATTTATCTTTTCTTATCTTTTGTTAATATGGTATCATGATCACAAGATGCAACAAGAATTGGACAAAAATTCATTTTGTTAAGGCATGGAGATAAATGGTAACTCGGTCAAAGCAACTCACCCAGATTCAATCTTATTAGAGATAAGAGAGACTTCATGCACCGATCATGTTCCGCCTACGCATCCTACATTGGTACCAACATTTGATTAGCATACTTTGATCTCTCTCAAGATTAGGAATGAATACGAAATGCAATGAAGCAAACAATAAAAACCAATCATAAAAAACTAACACAAAAATGCATTCATCAAAATCAAGCAGCGAATGTTATACCCCGGTTCCGCAGAACTGATCATCCTCGCTACGGCATGATGTCGCATGAGTGTAAGTTGCGCTCGCATAAGAAAATTTCCATAACGATCGATTTCAGCAGCTTAGCGATGGGGTCGTCATACAAAAGTCCCGGACAGTGAAGTTGAATAGCAATGATATACAAAATGAGAATCCTTTATTGATATTGAAAATGACATTACAACGGCACGAAGCCAAGATTACAAGTCACTAAAGCTCACTTTCTTTCTGAATACAAACAATAAGCTCTCTCTCATCTCTCAATACAAATGATTACGCATTTCGACTTATAACTTGTGGATGCTTCAGAAGGCAATGTCCATATATTATGTCCCGTATATGTGAAGAATCTAGCACCGTCATACGTCTCAAAATGTCAAGGAACTCCATGCCTCGACGTATCCAAACGAGATCCGTCTCGAATGAGCAAGTACCTGTAACCTGCACATGAAAGCTGGTGGGGTGTTAGTAGCAACCGTACTGGTGGGAAGTATCCCGCTAACCCATACAAAACCAACACATTATTTTAGTGAGTATAACTTCTTCTTTTGTGATCTTTCTAATCTTGCCCTAGGATCAATTTCATGACATACTCCAGGTCTACTTTGTGACGCAATGACAAAGGCGTGCCACAAACCCATTTGTGTAACCACATGAATGTTGTGCCTCACAACTTAGTACAATTTACTCAATACTCGCCTTATGGTCTTCCTTCATTTTATCGTGCAACTTGCTCAATCATAGACTTGTGAACTTAGTATTAACGACTCAAAATACGATACCACATCTAGTACTGAAGCACGTGTTCCTGCTATAGCCAAATATTAGGCCTCAAACTCATGTTGCATACTATGTACCCATATCATGACTCATTGTGTCATACATACACTTCTTGACTCATCCATGTCGTGCACACGCTTCTTGGCATACATCTAAGGCATGCAAACAGATTGTTACTATCAAGCTGGCTCAAACTATATAAAAATCACTAGCACCACAAGCCATCTTGGACTAAATATAAGACAAAAATGCTTCATGTGAGAGGTGCGATCTCCCCCGAAGGTTCCTAAATACTCGTATCAGCGGCACGCTCTTCAGTGGTCAGTCGCACGCCCACTGTAGGCCTATATCTTGTAATTCCTCCTAGGCCGACACAAACCCGGTGTCCCAAAGATTGTTCAAGGAACCAATACCTTGTTTACAAGTTGTCCAATAACAAATCAAGACTCAACTCAACTTAGTACCAATTCTCATCTTTACTTTCATACTTTGTGCAGTTCTCGAACTAGGGACTTCCTTGCGACCTAGAGTCCCAAACACTTTTATGTTTTCTATACCTTTGACTCAAACTCAAGAACAACTATTTCATAGTCCTCATGTATAAACAACTTGAAGCAATCGTATTTCATGCCATAAACCAACCGTCTTCCGTGCAACACTCCTAACCAAGTCATACTCTATATGATGAGCTTTGAGACCATGGAACGTGCAAATATGCCTGCTATGACATCAAGTCAATAACCCATGGTAGAATTCTACTTAACTCAATCGTACGGTCGAAGGACCCAGTGACAACTAGAAAACACTTCGTGGAGAGACATCTAAGCAACAAGTTGACATTTCCATCTTCTACACATGCATATGACTCAATGGGATTATTTCCTTAGCTATATGGTTCATCTCTTTTATTAACAAGCCTCCTCAGTGCATGTAAAAACTTTCATTTATTAGTGTGAAGGCCAAGTTGAGGCAAATTCATCGAAGCCACCCACTTGAACGAGGAGTTGCCTTGACCTAGTAGGACTTTGAAAAAGCCGTCACATAACCAAGGCCAAACGTTGTTGCATTTCAATTCCTCTGGTTGAACTAAGCGGGACAGGACATTACATAATACAGCACTCAGAACAAGTTTCATCCTTAAAACTTACTGAGTGCACACTCCTCAACTTATCACTCGCAATCAATTCGAACTCACCTGGCATACATTAAATCTCACGAACACATTTCCTATAGGTTTCATCCATCAAAGTCGCGCTCACGCCTTAGTCAATTTCACTGAACAATTAAGTAATTTTAGAAAATCAAACTATTTTGCAACATAAATCATCAAGTCTCGTATATATCCAAAATGTGCTTTGCGTCATTATATCTCAAAATATGAGGTAACTTATAACTCGCCGCACACACGGGAAACTTAGTTCTATGGAAAAATCACACTAACATTGTTCCTTATTCATTCTGAATCCAAACATAACCAAATCGATCATTCACTCTCTCCTAGTCGAAACACAGTGTCCCCCTTAACCAAATCCAATGTACGAAACATTTCAAGTCTTCAACTCAATTTCTCCAACCGGTCTTGCAAACCCGACTGTATCAATGCCTTGATCACAATCGTACATATTGATACTCAATTCTTACTAACAAAGTTCATTATCCTCCGAAGTTGTCATTCGTATTGTCTATGTTCTGCCTTCCAAAATTTCCTAAACCCTTTAAACAATCAATCAAGATCTGAATCTTCTAATTATGTACATGTCGAATATGATCTTCTGAACACAAAATTTTCAATTTCGATAATATCGTTCAAATCCATCCAAGTAACTTTTGCTTTTATTCAATCCTCAAGAACCGAATTGATTCCATCAAAACATAATTTTTCCTTCAATCATCAACTTTTATCTTATTCTAGAAAATCCGATCCAACAATTTGATTCGTTTCAATCTCATCTGATAGTTCCTTCGTTCAATCTATACAACAGCAATGTCCATTTTTTTCAAATATATAGCCTACATAATTCAGTATGTTTACCTCGAACCAAATTGATCAAACCCAATTCCATTCTATTGTATTTCAATGATCATACCTTCGGTCTCATTTCAATTTAGCATACCACTCGAGTTGGATCGTAACACATATTTATGGTGTTCCCAAAATATATGTATTTCAACCAAGCCTCGTGATGGAGAATCTGCAAAAAACTAACAGGTATAATTTTATCCTCAAGAACTCACTTGACTCTTCGATTCGCAAACCATCTATCCATCCAAAACCAATATCCAATATCGTCGTTCAATCAAATCCTACTAACTGTTAAAACTATCTAAGAACATCCATCCGATATTCATTCCTCAATTCTATAAACTAGCTATCCCAGTTCTATAATCTACCCAGGCGACTCTCGCTAAGGTCAATCGCACCAAGTCTATCCCTCCATATAGGAACGTATGCCTAACTGCTAGGCTAACTCATAAGGTTAAAGTCAGAGTCATACTTTCGTGCAACCAATATCCAAACACTCACTCCCCAATCCCTAAGGTCAAACCATAGTCGATAGTATTGGATTTTCTACCTAAGATTGCATCACTCTGATTTCTAAACTGCGAGCCTAGATTTCTCCTATTTGCACTTGCAATGTTTAGTCCAAGGGTCAGAGTCATTCAATAAATCCATTCTCTAGGGTAAGTTGATCCACGACCATCCTCAATCATAATACGGTTCAATGACGTAATATCATAACTCTCAAACTCGCAATCCTCAATTCTTTCAATAAACTATCTATTTAAACTCATATACCTCGATTATAAAATCACAAGTCATAATCCACCGATTACAAGTAGTATTGTCGATTCTAAGTCTGAGTCATAAAATCTCAATCATACATTCATCCTTTTTTAACTTTCCTCAAATCTCAATCGTATAAGTCCTCAATTTTGAGCATGTATCTCATCGCACAATCGCAAGGTCACCTACTATAAATCCTCGAGTCATATAATCCTCACATCAGTGATCATCAAATCTTCAATATTTTTGTTTCGCATAGTCCGACTATCATTCACGCAAATTTCATGTCCACCAATTCAAGTCATCTAATCATTTGTTCCTATCAATCAGTCCATCAATTTCCAAAATTATAGAATCCATATGAATAATAACATTTTACATGACCATCATCCCTCGAATCAGAGTACCCAGAGTTATCACAAATTAACCTTTGATATGCCTCAATATTATCGGTGATATACATAACCTGACGATCTTCCTTTGCAACAAACTCCGAGTCGTGCAAATAATACTATCATTCGAACTGGATATACGATCAGCTCTTACAAATTCAAAATCAATGTAATTATAGCTATCTTCCAAACTACTTATCTGATCAATTCATTCAAACCCAAAATCACGTATGTTCATCTGTCTATCTTAAGTCCTCGAGAAATTATATTCAAACTCTTAGAGTCATTTTTGTATCTTTAAATTCAATTTCCATGCACGCTAACTTCTATTTGTGCTATCTTTTCTTAGTGAACTTCGAATTTTCAATTCCATTCAGTTTTGCATCAATATTTTTGTATATGATCTATATCGATTTCTTCGATTGAGTCATCCATTCTAGTACAACTTAACTTTTTTGGTTCAATCTACCTACTCAATCATTTGTATTTCATATTCAGCACAATTTTGATCCGATGTGCATCGTTTTCTCGTTTGTTTGAAGCAAACTCATACTAGCTATCTAAAGTCATGATTAACTTTGAAACACTCTTTTTAACGCTTTACATAATTTTATCGCCTTCTGATAGACTCATTGGTACCCCGATCCTGAGTCGATCAACATCCCCAAGGTTATCCCATACACCACTCAGGGATGAAGTCACTCGACAAATCCTTGAAACCAATTTTGAATCACAATCGATACGCTTTTAATCTCTAAATGATCTATTCCTCAACAATCCAAGCACGATCCATCTATATCGTATATATATCACACTAACGATATCACCTCTATCGATAGTTATCTCATATACTCAAATTGAGTCCAACTTATTCATGTCCAAAACAATTCGGATCACGTACAACTCGCTAACATCGACATAAGTCTTGGCGTGTATTGCCTAACGTAACTCAGCCAACCATACCTTATGAGAAGTTAACTTTGTTCAACCAAAATCTTACGTGAGATTTCATAAAATATATAGACTTATTGTATGGAACATCCCGTAGAACATTGAGAGCGAGCATCACCAGCAAAAACCACAACATCAGAGTTCAAAATAATTCAATCGAACGTCCAAGGACATAAAGCCCTACTCTGATACCATTATCTTACACCCCGGTTCTGCAGAACCGATCGTCCTTACTAGGGTGTGATGCCATGCGAGCCTAAGTTACGCTCGTGTAGGCGATTTCCATAACTGTCGATTTCAGTAGCTTAGCGACAGGGTCGTCGCACAGAAGTCCCAAGCAGAGAAGTTGAATAATGCAATAATATTCAAAATGAGAACTCTTTATTGATATTGAAAATAAGATTACAAAGGTACAAAGCCAAGATTACAAGTCACCGAAGCTCACTTTTTCTCAGAATACAAACACTCAGCTCCTTTCATCTCTCAATACAAATAATTACGTCATTCGGCTTACAAGTTACGGATGCTTTAGAAGGCAATGTCCAAGCATTATGTCCCATATAGGTGAAGACTCTAGCATGGTCGCATGCCTCGAAACATCAATGAACTTCATACCTCGATGCATCCAAACGAGCTCCATCTCGAACAAGCAAGTACATGTAACCTACACATGAAAATTGGTGGGGTGTCAGTACCAACCGTACTGGCGAGAAGTATCTCGCTAACCCATACAAAAACAACATATTATTTTAGTGAGTGCAACTTATTCTTTTATGATCTTTCTAATCTTGCTTAGAATTAGTTTCATGACATACTCCCGGTCTACTTTGTGACGCAACGACATAGTCCTGCCATAAACCTATTCGTGTAACCATAGCAAGGTCGTGCCTCGCAACTTAGTACAATTTACTCAATACTCGCCTTATGGCCTTCCTCCGTTTCATCGTGCAACTTGCTCAATCATATACTTATGAATTTAGAGTCAACGACTCAAAATACGATACCATATCTCATGTCGAAGCACGTATTCCTACTATAGACAAATACCAGGCCTCAAACTCGTGTTGCATACCGTGTACCCATATATTAACTTATTATGACGTGTAGACACGTCTTGACTCACTCATGTCGTGCACACACTTCTTGACATACATCTAAGGCATGCACGCGGATTGCCGCTATCAAGTCGACATAAACTATATTAAAGTTACTGGCACCACAAGCCATTTTGGACTAAATATACGACAAAAATGCTTAGTGTGAGGCGTGATCTCCCCAGAAGGTTCCAAAATATTTTTATTAGCGGTACGCTCTTCAGTGGTCAGCAGCACGCCCAGTGAAGGCTCGCAATACCTGCAATTCTTTCTATACCGATACGAACCCGGTGTCCGAAAGATCGTTCGAGGAACCAATACCTTGTGCACAAATTATCCAATGATAATGCAAGACTCAACTCAACTCATCATGCTTAGTACCAATTCTCATCTTTACTTTATACTTTCATACAGTTCCCAAACTAGGGACTGCCTCGGTAACCTATAGTCCCGAACACTTCCATGTTTTTTATACCTTTGACTCAAACTCAAGAACGAATATTTGATAGTCCTCGTGTATACTCAACTTGAACCACCCGTATTACGTGCCATTAACCAATCATGTTCTGTAGAACACTCCTAACTAAGTCATACTCTATATGACGAGCTTTGAGACCGTGGAAACGTGCAGACATGTCTGCTTTAACATCAAGTCGATAGTCCGTTGTAGAATTCTACTTAACTCACTTGTGCGGTCGAAGGACCTAGTGCCAAATTTGAAAACACTTCATGGAGAGACATCTAAGCAACAAGTTGATATTTTCATGTTCTACACATATATATATGACTCAATAGGATTATTTCCTTACCAATGTGGGTTCATCTCTTTTATAACAAGCCTACTCAGTGCATGTAAAAACTTCTATTTATTAGTGTGAAGGACAAGCATAGGCAAGTTCATCGAAGCCACCCACCTGAATGAGGAGTTGCCTTGACTGAATGAAACTTCGAGCAAGCCGTTGCATTGCCAAGTCCAAATGTCATTTCATTTCGATTCCTTCGGTTTAACTGAGCAGGACGGGGAATTACAGCAAAAACATCCAAAAAACTCTTGGACTCATTTCAATAGAAGCTGATCCATCAGTTGGAAAGGTTCAGTGTATTTCGTCCGTGATAAATCGATACCAGCAAAGGTTTCCACAAAACACAGCCAAGACTGAGTTAGCAACTCGTAGGTATTACATAGTAGACTGCAAGGAACGGGGCACTACAGCTATTGCTGCTGAACTGGTAGTGTTAACATTTATATCACTGACCTCTGTGGTGCTCCTGACTCATGGATACTAATGTCGGGTACTGGTGTTGACGTTCAATGTACTGCTCCTCCTTACCCTCTAGGCCTATGACGTCTTCTGGCCTCTAGTCTTAGTCACCAACCTCTGCTAGGTAAGCTCGTGTCTTCTAGCTGTTGTTAACTATAACCACCACTTTTCTAAAATGAGGGTAATTTTAAACTTTTGTAAAATTGATTATTTAAAATAGGTTTAAATCATGTTATTAATTTATTGGTAAACTTTGATTATTTTAATATCATTAAATTAGTGTTTTGTGATTTTGTTGTTTGGCTAGCGTAACCTTAGAGCTGCTTAGCCTAGAGACTAACCATGACTATGGAGGCCTAATCCATGTGATTAGATTAGCTAATTACCACTTTTTAGGCTAAGGATATTTTGGTCATTCTGATCATTTTGTGACTTTTAAATTATTTAGAATTTTAATTAATTGGTGAATTTTAGATTATTTTAATAATATTTAAATTGATGCATTGTGATTTTGGTTATTTTTCATATTTTAATATTTTGGGAATTTTTATATTTTAATATTAATTTTACGGGATTTGTTTAGTCGGGTTTGAGTTTCGTTTCGTTCCGACTTGTGTTAGTGACCCGGGTAGCTTAGACTCTAGACAGGACCCCAATATTAGTTAGTCATGGCCCACAAAACCTACTAATTAAGTTAGTAAGTTTAGACTAATCCTACTTGTTAGATTGGTTAAGTTATAGGCTTAAATTTAACCCTTTTGATCCCAAAATTGAACCTAACTTAAAATTAACCAAGAGGACTAATTGAGGCCTTATTAGGCTTTCCTCCAAGGCCCAAATAGGATTTAATGGCAGCCAATATAGGTAGGTTAGCCTCCCTTCCTTTCATTTCATTCCATCTTGCCTATTTTCCTTCACAAAGTGTTCTTTTCCAAATTAGAGAGCTATCCTCTTTGATTTGATCTCCAAATCTCTTCATTCTTCCACCAAAACTTTTATCAAACCTTCTCATACTATCAAGGGAGGGTGCTAACAAAGATTTGAATCAAAGTGCAAGGAGGAGTGTCCATTTTGGAAGGATCTTCATATCGAAGCCGTGTCCTTGAGAGTATCATTGGGATCCCACTCCCAATAGGTAAAATCAACCCTATAAATTGATTTCATATGCATATTAGTTAGTTTTGAATCCATAGGATCAACCCCCATGCACGTACCCCCTTTAGATTCAAGTTTGAGGCCATTTGGAGCTCTCTAGAGCAAGTTAGAATTGTGTCTTGTGTCCTACTTATTAGATCTCAAATTAGGACACCTCCTGTGTTTGGTTGAATGTCTAATAGGTTTAATTGTGTTTCAACTTCAGTTTTAGACATGTTAGAGGATGGATTGATGTTAGTTAGGATGGTTAGAATGAGTTTCATTTGGATACCCATGGTTAGATCTAAGTGGTTTAGTCTACGTGTCATATTTTTAGCCTCAACTTGTCATTTTAGTGTCTCTTTATACAATAGACTGTTTCGTATATATATAATAGGTATGTTAGATATATTTTATATATTTAGATGTGTGTAGATATGTTATTAGTGGTGTGCTTGTGTTAGAGAAAATGGGAGTGTGGTTTGATGTGTGTCTTGAGTGGTGTGGAGAGTGAGATGTGTTTTTTTGTCCAAACAACCCAAATTCATCATAATATTCAGCCATATTTTTAGTAGCCGTAGCAACTTAGAAATGTCAAAACTTTTAGCTTAGAACTCCGATTAATCTTCCATTTTTTTAAAAGAACCTTATCGAAGTTAGCTTTCCAAATATATATATCTATATTAATAGGTCAAATGCATTCTAGAACTTTCTGTAGAACTGTTTAAGTGTCAGATGTACAAAAGACGAATGTGTTTCGGTATTTTTACGATTTCGGAAGTTTTTGGATACGAAAATGTTATCCGTTTGAAGTTTCGAAAAGATAATACAAAGGGCTACAACATACATTAATCCTAAAATTTAGTGAAGGCCCAATTGGTACAGTATTGATTATAAGTAGAAGAGTGACTATATGATATAGACATTTTGTGTAACCTATGAGCCTATGTAGTATGGATATTAAGTGAATGTAGGTATCATAGGTTGTCGAGTATATGTATGATATAGTGCATATATATATATGTATGTATGTATATATATATATATATATATATATATATATATATATATATATATATATATATATATATATATATATATATATATATATATGCTTCTACAATATGTCACATAATTACCCATATATACATATATATGGGTAATGATATATGTGACATATTGTAGAAGCATGGAAAAAAAAAAAAAAAAAAATATATATATATATATATATATATATATATATATATATATATATATATATATATATATATATTGTTAGATAATATATGTTAGTATGTTTGTTAGATGTTGGTTAGTAGAGAGTTAGATATGTTAGAGTTGTTATATGTTAGTGTAAGTTATATATGTTAGTATGTTTGTTAGATGTTGGTTAGTAGAGGGTTAGATATATTAGAGTTTGTTATATGTTAGTGTAAGTTATATTTGTTAGTATGAGTATTAGTTAGATAGTAGTGATTAGTATTTTGTTAGATATTTGATATGTTGTTAGATAGTTTGATGTTAGATATCTAGTATGTTTGATATTGATATGTTAGTAGGTTATATTAGTTATAGATATTGGTATGTTAACAAGTTAGTCTCTATATGTTATATGTTAGATATTAGTTAAGATGTTATGTTAGTACATTAGATATTTAATTAATTAGATATTTGAGGGGTATCTTGGTATCTCATGATACCAAGTTAGTATCTTAAGGTAAATATGAATTACCTTTACCTTTAAGGTAAATGATTAGTTTATCTTATGACCAAGGTAATAGTTTTGGGATGCCAATATGACCAAAGTTTATATGGTATCCTAATGTTAGTGGGTTAGTACCTAGGTGTTTGAGTTTGAGTAGGTGATGTTAGATTGTGGAAGGGTTATATTGATAGGTATATATATTTTTGGGTTATATAGTATCTATATATATTATGAGAGAATATAGATATAGGCTATGGTTCATAGTGAGAATATGTATATACTTGATATATGATATCTATATGTATGTGTTAGGGTGGTACTATATGGGTAATGATATATGTGACATATTGTAGAAGCATGGAAAATAATAAAGAAAGAGCCATGCGGCCAGGAAACCCCATGCAGGTCAGAAAGCCCATGCGGCTTAGAGAACCCATGCGGCTCAACGCATCTATGCGGCTCTGTGATCTCCATGCGGCTCGAAGAGGTGCCACGTAGCATACAAGCAACTCTTCCCTTACTGCATTAATTGCCTGGACGGCTGACAGCTCTGACAAGACGACAGCCCTGACACAAAGACGTAATTATGACTCTGTCATAATGACAGACTCCTAGGGAAACGAAGAAAATCTCTGACATAATCCCCTGAGATCCAGAAAATGCCACGTAGCCTAGACACGTGGACAGTCATATGCGGCTCGAGCGGAGACTCCCCATGCGGCTCGAGCGGAGACTCTCTATGCGGCTCAGGCCGAAGTTGCTCTATGCGGCCCAGATCGAAACAGCCCTATGCGGCTCAAGCGGAGGCTCCCCCTATGTGGCTCAAGCAGACGCTCCCCCATGCGGCTCACGAGGACCATTTCCATGCAGCTCACGAAGGAGTTACCCGTTATGCGGCCACATACGTCCATGCGGTCCAGATTATCATGTGATTCGAAGGTTCGGGGGCCACTCCCCAACAGCCTTGACACGTGGCCGGGCTTATGCGTCTCAATCCTCATGCGGCTCAGATCCCCTTAATGGCTCCCAGGACACGTGTCATAAAGCCAATCAATTTTCCAGATTTACTGCAATCAAAGATTGGGTCAAATCCCAATAATCTTGGACACGTGGCAGGAGAATGAATTAAACTTATTCATTCAGATTCGCAGACATCAGCAGATCATCATAAGGGAGATTTATTCCAATCAGCATTAATTACTGAAAGGATTTGGCACAATCTATATTAATGGCCCAGATTCATTACACTCAAAATTAATGGCCCAGATTGATCAATCAACAAGCCGCCGCCACTTTAAGGGATAATCATTGTAAACCCTAATGATGGCATTTCCTTCTTATAAATAGCAAGGTGTCATTCCCTTGCAAGAGGACCCTTTTTCGAGATCAGAGAGCACCAGAATACTCGGAGAGAAAAAGTAGAGAGATCAAAGAGAGCATTTCTTCAACGCCAAGCAATCTTCTGGAGCCAAGGCTACATACCGATCGTCCAAGGAGTAAGGCAGAGCTGCCGTAGCTTTTCCGAGCCTCTATCGTCACCCCCCAAAATCTAAAATAAACAATTGTACTTAGATTGCTGTACCTAGGCTTTCGTCCCTAGGCTTTCTTTGTACAAGCGAGTTTGTAACGTGAAGTAAAAGTCCAGTCCTCCGATAATTGTTCTGCTCTTTTATATTTCATGGCAAACACAATGGCGACTCTGCTGGGGACAAACTTCTCCATGGCTGAGGAGTTGGTGACGCAGTCGGATGCAGCCAAGCTTGGCTCCACGCAACAGAAGATGGTCGTCCGTTTCGACCAACAGGTGTTTGAAGAGATGCTCTCTGAAGGAAGTGCCAGCCCGATCCAGAAGCGAACCCGCACAAAGAAAGCTCGCTGCGAGTGGAGGCCAAAATCATTTGCTCCTCCACAAGCTCTGGACGGGGTACTCTCTGCTACCCAAGACGGCGAAGGTGACTCTCATACGGCTCCACTTCGAGCCGTAGAGAACTCTGTTGTCCCCAAGTCCGACAGAGGAAAGCACTACGATGCTGGACTTGCAGGGACAAAGAGCGACTCTATGCGCCCCAAGAAGAAGCCGAGCACTCCTGTGGCCAAATCTGCCAACCACATACAGGAGGCTCATGCGGGTGAATCTACCAGCCGCATAAAGAAAGTCTATGCGGCCAGATCATCCAGCCGCATAAAGAAAACTCATGCGGCTGAGACTCCCAGCGCATGGAGAAAGCCTACGTGGCTACGTCTGCCAGCCGCATGAAGATTGTTGAGGACGGCAGCATGATTCCTACCCCGTACGGCTCTGTCTTCGACCGCCTGTCTTATGGTCCTGATCTCTTGTGCTCCCAAGAAGAAATGTCTGACTCTCTCCAACATCACCTAGACTCTTCCTACTATGTGCCTTTACGTACTAGAGCGAAGAAGTCTAGGGCAGCGCGAGCTTGGCATGCTCGGTCCGCTGATCCTGTCTCTGATCATCTGAGCATCCTACATACCGTTATGTGGTGTCACGACCCGCACCCTGGAGTAAGGGCACGAGAAGTGGGTACGTCCAGCCTACGCCGCAGTGTCGACGGTAGAACGCTGTCCTAGGTCACAACATCTAACAGTATATAATGCCAAGCAGTTTATACTCCCCGAATGGGGGTGACATAGCAGAATGTAAACTCAATCACAACTAAGAAAGAAAAAGTACGATATGATATAGAACTCAAAATGAAGTACAGATAATCAGAAGAGTCTAAGTGTCTAAGATAACATCTCAGCAAACATCCCGAATGCAGAGTCTCAACTACAATATGAAAGAATATATACATCTCAAACAACAACTGAAAGTCAAAAACAATGCTGAAAAGAAAGATAAAGCCTAGCTGACTAGCCTAGACTATGGGAGTAGTATCCTGAACTGCAGCTGGGTCCTCCAGAGGAACCAGGTCGCAGGTGTCGTCTAAGCCTGCTCCGTAATAGGTGGTACAAAGGGCCTCATCCTCATCCTCTGTAATATTTTCAACAGATCCAGTCAAGACAGGAGCAAGCACAGTACATCTCATGCAGTTCATATCATGGCAGGAAATATAAAGCAAGCAATAGAGTAAGATACATGAAACGCTGTAAGAAGATGTACATGAAACAGGAGAGATATTTGATAACTGGAAATATATACATGATAAGTAAGAACTGTAAGTGACTAGTGATTTAGAGTACGAGATGGCATGCAATTGGCTTAGGTTGTACATGATGAACATGAAAAGTAACAGAGTGTACATGATGGTAAATCACATGACCATTTATACTCCCCCTACCCACAATCAATACACAAGGATCTAGTCCAGTTACGTTACGTACATGATGTTTTGGTTACATAGGAAACACATGAGGAAACATGAGCGTACATGAAAGAACATGAAAGTACATGAACGTACATAAAAGAACATGAGAGAACATGAGTGTACATGAATAACGCAGAAGCAAGGAATACATGATGTACATGAAACACATGTCATAAAGTATCCGATGCGCCCGCTAAGGGGGATAACATCCCAAGAAGAGATTCGTATAGTACCAATCCGTGATGATAACGTGACAGCATCAAGTAAAAGTAATCTAGAGCGAGAATATAAATCGTGACAAGTATGAAACGATCAGAGAATGTACTCGCCTGGTATCTGAGTGTCCGATATGAAAGTACTGTCCGAGGAGTGGTGTCTGGCTCCTAATCAGAACAGCACAAGTCACAACAAGTCCAAAATGGTAAAATGAAGTCCTACTATGCATTCTACGTGATTCTAGGTCAATCTAGGCCAAAGTCAACTCTTGGTCAACTCTGGTCAACCCTAGAAGTCAAACTAGGTCAACAAGGTCTAACCAAGTCTAAACTAGGCTATCTAGTCTACACTAGTCCACATTAGCCTATACTACACAAGTCAAACCAACAACACCCTTCCTAGTTTACATCTAGGCCTACACCTAACACATGTATACATATATTACATATATGTAGTGAACACACAAGTGTATATATATGAGACATATACACATACTTGTATAACCTATTCATCTAAGTAGGTATCCATACTAGATACCCAAAAGATACACAACCCTATTATGTAGATATATATATATACACATATAACTCAACATACATATATATAGGCAACATTTCACATATTAAATATGTATACCTATCACATACATAAACTTAACTTTATGAAGACTAGGAATTTATATAGAGAGAATGAGAGAGAGGGTGCATTTGTGTGTGCAACATGTGACAGGAATTGGATTAGGTGGCATGTGATTTTGTGTGTATATGAAATTGTATGTGTGTGTGGTAAAACAATGTACAGGAATTACCAAAAAACAGTGAAAGAGAGAGAGAGAGAGAGAGCAGTGTGTGTCATGTGAGTGCATAGTGTGACAGTGAATGAAGTGTAACAAGGAAATCAGTGAGCATACATAGAGTGTGTGAAATGTGTATCTTGCATGTAAATTCAGGAAAACAGTGAAAAGGGGATGCATTGACTCAGGTTTTGATTTAAACAATCTCAGTTTCAGATGTGAAAGATAATTTAGGTTCATTACACATTCAGTTTCCATTACACAAGTTTTTATTACACAAGTTTTTATAACTAAAAATCTCAGTTTTCATTACACAAGTTTTCATAACTAAAATCTCAGTTTTAGACACTACAACCCATATAAATTTCAGTTTGCAACCTCCCTCCACATATCAAAGTATTTAAACCCAAAGCCTATAATCAATACACAAACCCAAAATCAGTGTAAAATTTTAGTTTAGTTCAGCTATTGCTGAATATGCAAGGAATGAAAATCAGTGCATTCAAAATACTTAAGAACTGAACCCAGTTTCAGTTTTTATATTCCAAAGCCCAAATCAAATTCAATTACTCACCAAAAAGCCCAAGAATTGAACCACAGTAATATTACACATAGGAAATTCTCAGATTTTCATCTTAGTCTTCAGGCTTCCCTTTAGGGACTTTTCAGGTTTTAGTTAAATACCAAAACCTATCCCAATCTCAGGTTCAACATATCAATCAAACTCAGGTTTTGATCTCCTGTTTTGGATTGGAACATTGAACTCAGTTTCTATTGAATCTCAGAAATTCACATGTGAACTCAGGTTACATCAAAACCATTTTACCCCTTAACACCCAAAACCTCAGTTTTCATTTCGAAAATCTCAGTTTTCCATTCACTGGTTCAATGTAATAGTCAATTTAAAAGTCCCAATGCAATTTGGAAACCCAATCTCATGTTAACATCAAACCCAAACAAGTATATAATCACTCAGACATGTTAATCATGTATTAACATCATAATTAACATTTTAATTAACCATTTAACATCATTTGAATTTTGAAAAAAAGAAGGATAAACATGGTATCAGTGAATATATTTCAACCTCTGTAACATGTATCAGAAAACCTATTCAACATTAAATTGAATCAAAAACCAAGGTGTAACCCTAAAGCAGTGTGTGCAGACACTAGGTCTATATTTACTCGTGTCTAGGAAGTGGTTCGTGTCCACAAAAGTGGACACGAAGTGTCAATTAATGTGTCAAACCTAAAACAGTGGACAGTGCATGCACTGCCTCGTGCACGTGTTCACCTAGGTCTAGGATATGACACAGGACACGACTCACCACGTGCTCGTGTCCATGTGTACGCCAAGTAATGGGCTACACGCTCGTGTCACCACGAGGTGTCTACGTGGCGTGTTCGTGCGACACGACACGCTCGAAGTGTGCTCTGTGCAGTGCGCACAGTACAGTGTAAAACCCGTGTTCGTGTCAGAGCTCTTTCGACACGACACGAGAGGTCGTGATATTTGAGGGGGGGCCTGTCAGTGATGGCCCCCTCCTCTGTGTCAAATTGTACGTGTCCACGTGTCCTACACAGAGAGATATTAAGGTCGGGTAGCAGGACACTGCCACACTGTGCAGTGCAGTACAGTGCAGTGTGTTCGTGTCTGATTTTGACACGGACACGACACAATATTGTGCTCAGTGATGAGGTTCTATGATCTACACCTATAGGGCTAGAAATTTGTTCAAATAGTTTTCGAAAATAAAAACATTTTATTCACAGAGACAAATCATCAAATACTTGCATTAAAACCTAGATACGTGTCCGATACGGACACCAAACCCAATCTAATTCCTACAAACTTAGCCTATAGGTCCCTGGTACCTAGATGCATCCATTCATGAAGAGAAAACAGAAAATTAACTAGGTATGAGGGCATTTACCTATTGGTGTAATTCCAAAGGAATTTAAGCTAGTAGGGGGGTGTCCTCTTCAAATGATGATGCCAAAAGCTTGTGCAACCTTGCTAGCTAGCTCCCCTTAGCACCCTCAATGGTAGGGGATCCCAATGCAAGAAACTAGGCTCAAATTGGAGTTGATTTGGATATTTGGGGAGAAGTTTATGGAAGAACACAAAAGAGGCAATTAAAATGAATTAAAAAATGGTGCAAATGATTAATGGGTTGTATTTATAGAGGGGGGAAGTGTGATGGCTGCCATTAGGTTAGGGTTAGGGTTTAGGATGAGTGGCTAAGGTTTCTCCAATAATTTCTAGCTAATCTAAGGGCTCACAATTAAAGTAACATCCTTTAACCTTTAGCCTAAAATATCTCTTTAAACAAATATCTAGATATTACACTAATGTGATTAATTAATTGTAATCCTCTAACTTAGTCTCTAGGGTCATGATTAACATCTAGATTAGGCTAACTTCTAGGTCAAGTCTCAACAATTTAACTAACACATATTTAATTAATATAATTAACAATTTCACAAAAGTGTCAAAATGACTAAAATATCCCTAGGCTTAAAAGTAGAAATTTGAAATCCTAAACACATGATTAGGTCTTATTGGTCATGATTAGTCTTCTAGGTCATGCATGACTAAGGTTACACTAGCAAAACACCAATTTCACATTTCACTCAATTAAATAGTTTTAAAATAACTAAAAATCACCAAAAATCATATCATGACTAAAATCAAATATTTTAATGATTTAAAAAATACAAAAGTTCAAATTTACCCTTATTTTAGAAAAGTGGGTGTTACAAGTGGGCCTCAGATGGAAAGTTGTACAGAACCACTCGAGTCAAGCCCCCGGCGGCAAACGGACAGAGAGGTGCGCAAAAGACTCCCAAAATCTAGGAAGCAAGCATGGTCGAACCAGACCCGTCTGACTTGCGTGAGGCCATCCTCCACAAACGCAAGGAAAGAGAAGACACATCGGGGTACAAAAAGTCCTCCCACGAACGTTACTGCACCCAAGTCATCGTCAACTGCTGCTGCAATAACGCGACGGTGCGAGAAGACCGGCAGTCCGTCTTTCAAAGACTACAACAGCCATCTTCAGAAGACGAGGCACATCCCGTCATCTCCTGCAACTCAGCTCAGAAAGTCCCCGCTGATCGAAGAGGAAAGAAGACAAATGTTCCCAGCCCGAAGATTTCAACCACTGCGACTAAAAGACTGTCGTCTAAGCGGGTGCCCACCACCGAAGTTTTCCAAGGTACTCGTTCTAAGATGAAATCTGCTACAGTGGGAGATTCATCATCCACAACGCAGGGGATTGTTGGGACTGGGGGTAGCACTCCTCCGAATCTCCACAACAATCTGATGTTCCAGGAAGACGAGTCAGGAGAGGCAACTCTCCCATCGGATTCAGCGAACCCCAACGTCTCCGAAGACGTCCATAACTCCCAAGACGAGACGAACTCGGAGACTGGGGGTACTGTTCCGTTCGAGTCTGAACCATAAGAGAATATACCCACATACCCCGATGACTTCTCACTACAGGGGTACGATTCGGAGGGCACTTCCTCCACCGCTCCGTCCATCTCTCATCATGTGAAGACAGTATTCATGACAGACAGCAGCCAAGGTGGTTCCAGCAATCGCCAACACATCGACAGTCTCGAAGCCATATTGCTTGCTTTGGTCAAGTCTGTGGACGAGATTAAAGTGGCCCTTCCAACTCTGTAAGGAGGGACGCCTGGCAAAACAAGCGCGGGTCCCGTGGTCAATGCAGACTCAAATTCGGCAGCACCGAACCCGGGTAACGATCCTCCTGAAACAACGGCCCCCACCGTCGTGGACGAAGCCCGCGAAGCGAGAAGAGAGGTCCAGGAGCTCCGAGCCAAGTTTCACGCTCGAGAGAATTCTCAAGGCCTTAGAATACGGCAACCATACCCTGCTGTATTGAGGGATGTCCCCTTCCCGCCAAGATATAAGCCATTCAATATCAATCCTTATGATGGCAAGACCTCAGCAAGTCGGTACATCACTTACTTCGAGGTCACCACCGACCATCTGCCCCATGACGATGCTATTCTTACACGATTATTCATCGGGGCATTGGAAGGGGTCGCCTTCGACTGGTACCGCAACCTGCCAGACAACTGCATCCACTCCTTCGCCGGCTTCAAGCGCATATTCTTGGAGAGGTTCTACGAAGTAGGACATGACATCACAATGTCCACCCTCATGGACGACGTCCAAGGGGAGAAAGAGCTGACAAGGAACTTTATCGAGCGGTTTCGCCAAACCGCAATGAAGCTGCCATCTGGAAATCTGGATTCCTCCTTGATTGAGATCTGCCAAAAGAGATTGCTCCCAACAATCAGTCTCTGGATGGGCGAAAGTCAATTCAAGGACTGAAAGACGTTCATCATCAGTGCCACAAGCGCCGAAGAACGATTGAAGAAGGCTCGCCAATTGGGATTGCACATTTCGGACGGAGAAAAGAAGGGCAAGTGTCCTAACAACAACAATGGGGGTAGTCCCTCCAACAATCGGGACAGCAGGGGTAAGCAGGCTATGGTGGCCGACACAGCACAGAAATCTGAGCCAAAGCCGCAGACAAACAATATCCACAAATCACTTACTCCTTCGAAGACGGTCACGTCAAGCCCATCTTGGACATGCTCATACAAGGGGACAGAATTCAGCTACCTCCACCAAGACGGGAACCGCGACAGACAGACATGGAGAACCCAAAGTACTGCCATTACCATCGCTACGTCCACCATGCCACACACGACTGCTACCAGCTAAAATGGTACATCCAAAATCTTATCGATTCGAACGCTCTGGCCATCGACTTCGAGGAGGTAACAGTGGCAGCCAATATGGTGTCAGTACAATTCGACAGCTTCCCCCCGATGAAAACTCAAGACGGTGTGGTCCCCATCCCTCTGGCGACAATGGAGATTGCTAATCTTCTACCTCCCCGAGATCAGGCTGCTGGTCTAGTGCCCCTCACCACATCACGAGGGGAGGTCATGTGGGTCCATCCAGACTTGGTATCGGAAGTGACTCGGCCCACATCATTTCTATCTGCAAGAAGAAGGGTGGAAAAGTCAGGTCCTGCCATACAATCTCGACAGATATCGAAGAAGCTACAGCCGTCGTCACGCGGTCTGGGGCACAATCCCAACCCACGACTGACAACTCGACCGAAGATCATCAGCCCGCTACGACTGACGCTTCGGGACCGGCTCAGCCTCCGATGACCGACAAGCCTAGGTCGAAGGACACTCGCTTTGACAAATCCCTCCGAAAAGAGGCATCACAAGGGCTGGAGAAGCCCTACAACTTCGACATCTTAGCGCAATTGGCCAACACACCGGCCAAGTGGTCATTATACGAGCTTCTGAGACTCTCCAAGGATGTTCGTGCGGCTTTGAGCGATACACTCCAAAATACCGATGCATACCTGGCTCAGGTCAACCTCACGGGAGAGAACCCGCCTGCAGATCTCCAAGACAGCGCCTACACGGGAGCGATGCCCAACATTGTCTTCATTCCGCAGGACATGCTCATCAAAACCAACCTGCATGATCGCCCGCTATACTACACTGGATACATTAGCGACGTAAAGATGGATCGGATGCACATTGATCTTGGCTCTTCCATAAGCATTATCCCGAAGGGTCTGCTACATCATCTCCGCATCCCAATGCATCGCCCGATGCCTACAAGCACCGCCATTAGCGGTTTCAATTCGGGCAGGAGCTACCCAATTAGGAAGATTCGTCTGAAGTGTCAGATTGGCGATCTCCAGTTAGAAGTCACCTGCTACGTCATTGATGTAGACACTTCTTACAATATCCTCTTGGGGCGCCCGTGGATACACGATTATATGATCGTGCCTTCCACTCTACACAGTGCTTCAAATATGTCGACAAACACGGCTTCGTAAGGACGGAATTTGCTGATATCGATCAAAGGGGTCGAATCCTACTACTCAGACTCCTGTCTGTACGAAAAATCGAAGAAGCATCTTGGTGAAGGAGATGTGCAAGCTTGTACCGAGATAGCCACAGGATCAGAAGAACCTCTGACGATCCACCTCCAAGCTTGCAAACCTGGCAAGTCTGTACCCCTTACCGCCACTCTGCGTAAGGATGCAATTAGCCTCTCGGCACAAGAAGAGCAAATGATAATCCGGCTGCCAAGGTCCAGCCAAATGCTAAGACCCTCAACAGAGCCACTGACAATCAGGCTGCCGAGAGTCGGCCAACCACAAACGAAGAAGCTCAATCCCTCCGACAAACCAATGACGATACGCCTTTCCAAGAAGGTACGTCACCCCGATGCAAGGTCTGGAACTTCTAGCGAACCAACCACTCCCCGCCCAGCATCGAGTACCAAGCTGGGGGTCGCTAGTTTGCCAACAACTCTACGCTCTGCTCCACCAGCTGAACCGCTGACGATCAAGCTGCCCAGGTCGTCCTCTCAGTCTTCGTTTATACAGGGGGTAGCCGAAGAGGAACCGGAGTTAGCCAAGTATGTGGCTGCCCACACTGATGTTTCCTCCGCAGATGATGTAATCCCCCTAGAAAAGATACGTTACTTCATCAATAAAGGGCTATCTTTGAACTACCTCGAGCTTAATAAGCTTTGTACAATGTATGTTATGGAACACGGTATAGGCACTCATCTACACATACAGGTGACAAACGTGTATACCGCGATCCAGCTTACCCTAGCGGAAGACGCTTTCCGCATAATCGAGGGAGGGGACCATCTAATCATCTTCGGCCGAAAGGATGATCCGCATCCCTTCACCGTAGAAGAAGTCGACCTTGGATCAGATGCCGGGAGACTGCCTTTGTATCTTTATAGCCCCCAATCTAAATATCTCATGCAGAAACTGGGGTATGATCTGGAGACGACGCTAGGCTTGAACTACGGTACTGGACGACGATTACCTTTGAAGCCACCGGTCCCGACAGGCAAACCACGGGACTACTATAGCAAGACTCGATGTGGATTAGGGTATGTTAAACCTACGAAGACCCCTAAGAGTTCAGATGAAGAATGTGACTGGCATTCACACTCGACCGGGTCACCAACTTCTGACTCGGATACCAGCATCGAAGACATATTCAGACAAGTCCTGTCAGTCAACATGGCATTCGCCGACGCTTATGAAGAAGACGAAGACATCCCCAAGATCCTCGAGCTAGAGCCATAGGCCCAACAGCTGGATGCACAATGGGAAAAGCGGTTCGAACAGAGAGAACCTCCTACTGAAGATAAGGTCATACAAGTAGATCTCGGCAGTGAATCTTCTCCAAAATTGATCTTCGTCTGTAAAAGCCTAACAGACAAAGAGCGAGAATCGCTGCTGGAACTTGTCAAAGTATATATTTATGTGTTCTTCTGGAGCTATGAAGACATGCCGGGGTTAAATCCCGATAATGCTCTTCATAAACTCAACATCTGGCCGGATGCAAAGCCAGTCAAGCAACAATAGCGACGCTTCTGCCCAGGCATCATGGATGCGATCGAAGCCGAAGTCAACAAACTGATAGCCAGCAGCTTCATTCGTGAGGAACAACATTCGGATTGGGTCGCCAACATAGTACCAGTCCTCAAGAAGAATAGGAAGATTCGAATCTGCATCGACTTCCGCGATCTGAACGAGGCATACCCCAAAGATGAATTCCCTCTCCCTATCACGGACATCATGATTGACAATACCTGCGGCTTCGAACGTATGTCATTCATGGATGGCTTCTTGAGGTACAACCAAATCAAGATGTCTCCGGACGACGAAAAGCATACGTCATTCCAAACATCGATTGGCACATACTGCTACACAGTCATGCCTTTCGGTTTGAAGAATGCCGGTGCCACATATCAAAGAGCCATGAGTATCATCTTCAGAGACCACTTACGCAAGACGGTGGAGTGCTATGTTGATGATATCACCGTCAAGAGTCGCTGTAAGGGAGACCATCTGTAGGATTTGAGGACGGTATTCGACCTGATGCGAACGCACAATTTGAAAATGAACCCTACGAAGTCCTTCCTGGGCGTATCCAGCAGGAAGTTCTTGGGTTTCATCATCACCGCCCAGGGTATCCATGTAGACCCTGAGAAGACAAAGGCAATTATGGAGACGGGTCCCCCAAAAAATCTCCGCGAACTCAGAGGCCTTCAAGGGAGGCTAGCTTACATCAGGAGGTTCATTTCTAACCTCTCCGGGCGAAGTCGACCATTCACCCACCTCATGAAGAAAGGCGTCTCGTTCGTATGGGATGAAGAATGTCAGCGGACCTTCGACAGCATCAAAGAATATTTGTCGAACCCGCCAGTCCTGGTGGCTCCGGTTGCTGGAAAACCATTTCTGTTCTACGTACGTGCAATGGAACATTCCATCGGGGCTCTGCTGACACAAAACAATGATGCAGGCCATGAGCAAGCCATATATTACCGCATTCGAATGATGATTGGGCCAGAGCATCGATATACCGCTGTGGAGAAGGAATGTCTTGCCCTGGTGTTCGCCATTCAGAAGACGCGGTACTATGTCACTGGCCAAATAATACATGTGATCTCACGAGTCAACCCTCTCAGGGTCCTCATGACTAAACCAGGGGCACTCAGCTCTCGCCTCGCTACATGGGCAATATTGCTGTCCCCTTATCATATGATCTTCGTCCCACAAAAGACTGTCAAAGGTCAAGCCCTGGCAGACTTTTTGGCGGCCCACCCGGGCTCGGAGTCGTCCAGAATATATAAAGAAATCCCAGATGAGGTCATCGACTCGCATGCAACCTCTCACGATGACATATGGCGAATGTTCTTCGACGGTGCTTCGAGAACTGGACCCAAGGGCAACATCATCGTCGGAGTCGGGGTGGTGTTGGTTTCTCCTTCCGGATTGGTGATCAATTGCGCTTACTCTCTCATAGAACCATGCTCTAACAATGTGGCCGAGTACAACGCCCTGGTCATTGGCCTCCAACTTGCAAGAGAGCTGGGGGTAGAATATCTTGAAGCATACGGCAATTCTCAGTTAATCGTCAATCAGATCCGGGGCTCATACGAAGTTCGCCACGAAGACATGATCCCCTATCACCAAATAGCGATCGACATCATCTCATCGTTCGAGGGGTTCTTCATCGAGCACGTCCCCAGACTCCAAAATATCGAAGCCGATGCCTTAGCAGGCCTGGCCGCTTCCCTAGCAGTGCCAAATCATACCCATCAATCGGTAGATGTTATAGGCCATGAACTGTTCTGCCCCAAGAACAACGTTCAATTCGTAGCAAGTTATTCTGCTCAGACGATTGATGATGCCCCAGATTGGAGACAACCATTTATCGACTTCGTCGTCTACGACATCCTACCCGAGAACCCAAAGGAAGCCACCTCCATCAGACGGCTTTCTCTCAGATTCTTCTATGATATAGAGACGAAAATGCTGTATCGCCGATCCTATGATAGATTATTGCTTCGGTGTCTGTCAAACGCAGAAGCCAAAGAAGCCGTACGAGAAGCTCATGACGGTGTCTGCGGGGCCCATCAGCCTGGCCCTAAATTGTAAGACCGACTTCGCCGAATGGGCTACTACTGGCCCACGATAGTAGCAGATGCGATAGACTATACGAAAAAATGCAAAGCCTGCCAAGTTCACGCGAACTTCATTCACCAGCTATCCGAATTTCTACATCCGACAGTTGCGTCCTGGCCATTCGAAGCATGGGGAATGGATATCATCGGTCCGATTACTCCACCTTCCTCCCGAGGATACCGCTTCATACTCGCAATCACAGATTACTTCTCCAAATGGGCGGAAGCTGTTTCGCTTGCAGAAGTCAAAACCTCGAACGTGATCAGCTTTCTCAAGCATCACGTCATCTATCGCTTTGGATTGCCCCGAAGGATCATCCACGACAATGGTCCGCAGTTTGCAAGCCACGCCTTCTATCGGTTCTACGACAAGCACCGCATCCAGAATATTGCTTTGACGCCATACAATCCAGCAGCAAATGGTTTGGCAGAAGCATTCAACAAAACCATCATCAAGTTACTCAAGAAGTTCGTATCATCCAACAAACGCGACTGGAACGAGAAGCTTGGTGAATGCTTATGGGCATACCGTACCACGGTTTGAACGGCCACAGGGAACACACCATTCTCCCTGGTGTACGGGAGTGAGGCAGTTCTTCCATTGGAGACTCAAATACCCTCACTCCGCATCGCCCTCACTTATCAATTGACGACGGATGATAACTACCGACGCCGACTACAAGAGTTAGAGGCCTTAGATGAAAAGCGCCTCCTAGCACAGCAAAGGATCGAGCTATACCAAGCACGCATCTCTGGAGCCTTCAACAAGAAGGTTAAAATCAGAATATTCTAGGTGGGCAACCTCGTTCTGGCAGTCCGGAGACCGATGGTCATGACTCACAAGACCGTCGGTAAGTTCCAGCCAAAATGGGAAGGCCCATTTATCATCGAGGCTGTATTCTCCAACGGTGCTTACCGCCTCGCAAAACAGAACGGAGACTTGCTCATGTTGCCCGTCAATGACAAGTTCCTGAAAAAATATTATATCTGAACGACACATCCCAGATCATCAAGTCATGTACCCGCTGGTGCCGCTGAACTCATACCATAAATATTCCAGATCATCGAGTCATGTACCCGCTGGTGCCGCTGAACTCATATCCACAAATATTCCAGATTATCGAGTCACGTACCCGCTGGTACCGCTGAACTCACTTCCACAACATTCTAGACTATCGAGTCATATACCCGCTGGTACCGCTGAACTCATATTTCAATATTCCAGTTTATCAAGTCATGTACCCGTTGGTGCCTCTGAACTCACATTCCGGTCACTCTCTCAGATAGCAAGTCATGTATGATCATACCCCTGAACTTTCTACCTGGAAGAGATCCTCCCTCATGATCTACTATCGTACTCTCAATGCACAAAAAGGGTAACCGATCCACAAATTTCCAAAATGGCCATGTCCTTATCACCTCTGAGTCGTTTCACCTCCGCCAAAAACAAATCACCCCTTGCATAGAACTTCCATGTCTTCATTACCTCTGAGTCATTCTATGTACCCTCCTTCATTGAGCCCACTCCTGTTATGTCCTCATTTCCTCTGAATGGGAAGGCTCCGTCGAAGAAACCTTCATACTTGCCATGTCCTTATTACCTCTGAGTAAGTATGATGATTCCCTTTCGACTTATTATCTGTACCCACAACCAGAGTACGCCAAGGATAATAAGTCCACAATATTTCCCCGCTGAGTCCACTCCTGCCATGTCCTCATTACCTCTGAGCAGGAAAGCTCCACGGTAAAACCTTCATACTTGCCATGTCCTCATTACCTCTGAGTAAGTATGTTGGCCCTCTCTCGTCTTATTATCCGTACCCTGAACCAGGGTACGCCAAGGGTAATAAGTCCACAAATGTCTTCTGTTGACCACAAATATCCTCCGTTGAGTCCACTCCTGCCATGTCATCATTACCTCTGAGTAGGAAGACTCTACTGTAAAACCCTCATACTTGCCATGTCTCCATTACCTCTGAGTGAGTATGTTGGTTCCCCTTCATCCTATTATCCGTATCCTAAATCTGGGTACGCCAAGGATAATAGGCCCACAAATGACCTTTGCTAAGTCTCTTAGTACAGGCCCATCATTCCTCACCATGCCCCGGGAGCCCAACTGCTCCATGACATTCTATATCCCGATATTTGGAACGTCCATGACCACCTTGCTGTAAAACTGTTCTAAGTATCCCCAGTCAAACTTGTTACCTGTACCTAAAACCAAGGTATGCCAGGGGTAACAGGTCCACAAATAAGTCCCCCATACGGGGCAAACATCACCACAATACTACAAGCACGACAAGCAATACAAAGGAAGGGTATAATCGAATGTACTCTTTATTTGAAAGAAGAAAAAAGCATTACATCTTTTGGGACCACGTCCCTCTCGAAAAAAAAAGGAAAAAAAAAAAACATAAACGAAGGAAGAAAAGGCCGACTATAGTTCGGCATTACACAATTCCAAAAGGCGATTCTTCACTGAGATGGCCTCATGTTCGAGCCGATGTTTGGCTCGACGCTTAGCCTCTTGGAATAACTGCTCCTCATCATCCAAGCCCATGAGCTCCTTCCAGTCATCTTTCAACTTCTTCAAGGCAATTTCTAGGTCGGTCGAAGCTTGATTAACTCTGTCAGCCTCCTGAATAATCAGCTCTCTGTCAATACGGGCAGCCTCAAGTTCAGACTCCAAGAAAGTCAACTTCCTCTGAAGCTCAAGGATCTGCTCCCGTGTGTCAGTAATCCCACGGGAGGTAGACGCTTCCCGAGCTGTGACATCTTCGCTCTCGTGGCTCAATTGATCATATCGATCAGACAGATCGCGAAGGTCCTTCAGTACGACCGGTTTGGTTTTATCTCGAGCAGCCCTTGTCTTCTCTATAGTAGCGGTGAGAGAACTGTGCTCCCGATCTATAACCGTAGACAGATCAGCCTGTCACAGCACCTACAGCTGGGCTACCAGCTGCTCAGTCTCCAACAACTTTGATTCCAGAAGTGCAGCCACCCCTGCCCCACCAGGAAGGGCCTTAAAGATATCGATTTGACCCTGGGCGTATTGTCGGGCCAAAACAAAAGAGGTCCCTCTGCCCATATTAGCTTCTATCCCCCTTTTCAAGTGACGATGAAAGCTGTCGACCACGTCCTGTAAAGATTCGTCTAAGACCTCTGTAGAGGACGGCATCAGAGGGAGCGTGGCGGGCAGCATCGAAGGAGTGGAGCTAGAACTTGCTACCAGGGGGCGACTTCCGAGCAAAATGATGTACGGATAGCGGCTAGCTCTTCCTCTGCCACCCGAAGAGCCTGGACGTTTGGTAGGGCGGAGAGGTCGACTCTCTGGGCCGCCCGAGCAGAGGAAGACACGAGAACCATCGTTTCCTGCCCCGATTGTCCTATCACTGGACTTACCAAACTCAACCGTACAAGAGAACCATCAAAACGAGCCAGAGGGGGAAGAGGTATGCCCCTCTCCGCCAATGCCCCTTCGGCAGAGGTTGTCTTAACAAGGTCCATCCTCGACACGGGAGGGGCAGGACCTGTATATCTATGACAATAATCAATCGACGTGACCCGAAGGATGTGATCATAGAGCCGATAGGCCTCCTCACAAGTTAAGCTTCGGCTTATCTTACCGGGAGAGGAGCATCGAGGCTGCAGCTCGTTCGCAGCTGGCAGGGTCTCCTCACCCGCGATATCCAAATCAAATCTGGCCAGCTCTCCTGACCCGGCCACCTCAGAGAGAGAGGCAACCTGATCAGCATCATCTGGATAGAACTCAACAATTCCAGGGGCAGGCTCACCGGAGCTTTCCTTATCACGAGTCACGTTCTCGGCTACTCGAGAGTCATCTTCTTCCGACGCCTACATGAGGGAAGGAAGATGATTAAAATCAAAGCTAAAAGAAAAGGAAAGACCGGTAGTAACTGATTTACCTCTGAAGTGGGACCAACTTTTTTGCCTCTTTCCTTTATAGTTAGCCCGCAGTGTCTGGTTACAGCCAGTTTTCGGGAACGAGGAACGCCACCGACAGGAGAAAATCGCCTGCTACGCTTTCGTGCAAGACCTGGCACAACGGATGGCTGACCAACCACTATCTCATTTGGCAAAACAGGTGGCTGATTTGTCCCTACATCGGCCACCAGAAGGAAAGGGCCATCTCCATCAGGCTCGTCGTCTTCGTCATCTGCAGCATTAGAGTCTGAATTCGGCACCTCGACCCTATTCTTCCTCTTTCTTGTCTTGGCCCCTTGGGAACCCTCATCCAGGCCAGTACCAACGATAAAACTAGTACATGGATTAAAGCCAACAGGGAGCTTGTTCGCTATGACATGGTACAGAGCCGCCATATACAAAATATCTACTGACGCCTTGATAGCGGGAACTGAGAAAATGGCACAAGTATGGAATGTGTCATAATAATGCCAGGCCCGGATGTCGTCTAGAAGGCTACCTTCAAAGCCCAGACAGGGGCTGGGGCTGTCTAGAAAAAGCTGACTATACCCAAATTGTCGAACAAACCTACTAGGCAGATAGGGCTCCAAAAAGACAGTGTTACGGTTGCGATACACCAGATGAGCGGGGCGAATATTTCGCAGCCACAGAAGCATCTGGCCGTCCAGAAGTTGAGGGGGGCCAATACCGTCAAGATGGACAGCCGCTATTTCTTCGTCAGTAAAGCGAAGGACAGACGCAAAAATATTGTACATGTCTACTCTCGCCAGTGCCATCCGACAAGCACGCATGGTCTCAAATTCCCAAGACTCATTACGATAGCGGAAGATAAAAGCATCATCATCAGTTACGCCGTCTTCAGAGCCCGATCTCATCAAAGACGGATAATGCATTAACAGCCACCCCATCAAATAATGGTAAGGTAGCTCGGTTCGTTCAAAATCTTTCGTCACATCGTAAGCAATAACTTTGGATGTGAAAGTACGAAGGCTACGGTGTATGCTGTACACCATGGCCGGGAGGAGAGCTAGCCGGACCCGCAAAACTAACTTCACAGCCGGGAGGATGAAATTGCGACTGATCCTCTCGATAGAACCTGCTCCGCCCGAGACTACACAGTTTCGCAGCCATATCATTAAGAATCCCGTCAGGAGCGCCTTCTCCGACAACTCTTTAGTATTATGATAAAAATAGCCAAAAGTGTCGGTCTTGCTCCCAAACGTATCACTAGTGGTGGTCGTCCTCTTAGCTGACGACACTAAGGCTTTGACCGCCTCTAGGGACCGAGGACGTCGGGAAGTAATTTGACTGGAGGCATCTGTCGGAAAGAGATAGCGCACCTAGTCCTTGGTATGGGGAGTATGCCCTTCCGAGATGCTTTCCTTTTTGGCTATCTGATGACATGTGCTATAATGGCACAATATCTCTTGGTAAAGAGCCACGAAGCCTGGATATTGTCTTTCCAAATCTTCAAACTCCTCGTCCGTAGGAGTATACGCCTCAAAAGCTTCGTCCCTCCAAGGAAGCTTGGAGACCGCATGTATTTCATGGAGCAAAAGTCCCATCTCCCCCACGGGTGTATAGAAGGTCCCCGTCCGGCGGTTATATATCTCCAGCAGAGATATAAATAACCTTTTGTTTATGGGCAAGCCATAGCTGGTGCCCCGAATAGCATGGTAAAGACCAATCTCGCACAGAAAAGCCTCATACTTTTGCAAAATCCACGTAGACAGATTGGTCCACGAGGGAATCGGATGTATCCAGCTGGGAAGCATCAACCGACCAATGGGATAAGACCCCTTCCGAGCAAGTTGATTCATAAAAGTGTCGGCTGTAGAAAATGTAAAATTGGGACCCGGCACATTTAAGAACGTACCCGGGGCCAACCCTATTACAGAACAGCTGGTATGCACCTTGCCTGCACACACCGATTTCAGGCTGTTGTTATAATGGATGTCTCCCATGAACATCCTACTTCGGGTAGGAGTTAAAGATTCTTCCATCTTCCGGTCCAATGGGAGCATATTGAACCAAGATAATGGGAAGTGACGCTCCATTTGGGGGATACGAACCGCCGTCCCGTTAGAAACAAAACTCCAGTTCTCTGATACCTCTAAAACTTGACTGTTCTTCACAGTCAAGGCGTCTGCAAAGAAGAATGCAGGCTTCAGGTACTCCCCTTCGAATTTTCCCGAGGTCATCATAGCATTGAGAAAATAGAAAGGCTGATTCTTGAGGGCCTTCGATCTCGCCGGGGGCTCGTCACTCGGAAACTGGTCAGCCATGTATTGGACTATATGGTCATACCAATAGCCCAGAACAGCTTGGGCGCTGCCTACCAGGAGCTCTCTAGCAGCATTAACCGGCAAATTCACTGAGGAGAAGACAGAAAGAGATAAGTTAAAAAAGACGGACAAAAGAACTGATAAGGTATTATTAAGCTTATGCGGCTCCAACTCAACAGAGCCTCATGCGGCTCCAATTTAATGAAGCCTTATGCGGCTTAATCTCAGAGGAATACTTATGCGGCCCTATTCAGTAAAATTTCATGCGGCAGTGCTCTCATAAGGCCCTCAGGATTCGGACAAAATTCGTACTGACCGCGTGACAGACAAAATTTGTGCGAATCCATGCGGCTCAGCATAGCCCATACGGCTGCATTAGCAAAGCGTGTATATGGTCACAGCAGTTATTCTTATGCGGCTCATAGCTCGGCCATAGGCCGAACATGCGGCTCACAAAGGCTCATGCATAAATCATGCGACGTAGCCATAGCAGTTAGGGTTCTTTCACCCGTGCAATGTCCTTACCAGCAATGGGGGGATGAACGTCAGGATGAGCCGCGGGGACGACGATCGGTGGAGGAGCGGCCGCAGTCGAAGTAGAAGCAGTCTTGCCCTTCACCGTCGCTGTCGACGAAGACGCTGCCTTTTTCGCTGCAACGGTCTTCTTGGGAGCCATTATCAATCAAGAAGAAGATGAAGAGCGGGATAGGGGAAGATTTGAAGTAAAGAAGTCATCTCTCTCTTTCTCAAACTCCTCTTATTTATAGGAGGACGAGAGGGGGAAGACACGTGGAGTAATAAACTGCCTCATATAAAGACAAAATCGACTCCTCGGGTTTTGCCCCCTCTCCCATAAAGGAGATTCACCCAGTGCATAAAATCTAGAGATTTAATGAACCAATCCTCGGGATTCCCCCTAAAGACGACGCTAAAAGTGAATTTGAGGCAATTAAAGACATGCACACGTGGCAAGGACTATGCGGCTAAGCTATCCATGCGGCTGAACTATCTATGCGACTTAAACATCCATGCGGCTGAAACTCCCATACGGCCAAGACATCTATGCGGCTAGGACCTCATATGCGGCTAGAAAGGGCTTGCACACACCATGCTTCTTATTCAAAGTATTTCAATTTTATAAATTAAAAACTTTGAAGGGGGTCTTGTAGAAGCATGGAAAATAATAAAGAAAGAGCCATACGGCCAGAAAACCCCATACAGGTCAGAAAACCCATGCGGCTTAGAGAACCATGCGGCTCAACGCATCTATGCGGCTCTGTGATCTCCATGTGGCTCGGAGAGGTGCCACGTAGCATACAAGAAACTCTTCTCTTACTGCATTAATTGCCTGGACGGCTGACAGCTCAGACAAGACAACAGCCCTGACACAAAGACGTAATTATGACTCTGTCATAATGACAGACTCCTAGGAAAACGAAAAAAATCTCTGACAAAATCCCCCGAGATCCAGAAAATGCCACGTAGCCTAGACACGTGGACAGTCATATGCGGCTCGAGCGGAGACTCCCCATGCGGCTCGAGCGGAGACTCTCTATGCGGCTCAGGCCGAAGTTGCTCTATGCGGCCCAGATCGAAACAGCCCTATACGACTCAAGCGGAGGCTCTCCCTATGCGGCTCAAGCAGACCCTCCCCCATGCGGCTCACGATGACCATTTCCATGCGGCTCACAAAGGAGTTACCCGCTATGTGGCCACATACGTCCATGCGGTCTAGATTATCATATGCTTCGAAGGTTCGGGGGCCACTCCCCAACAGCCTTGACACGTGGCCGGGCTTATGCGGCTCAATCCTCATACGGCTCAGATCCCCTCAGTGGCTCCCAGGACACGTGTCATAAAACCAATCAATTTTCCAGATTTACTGCAATCAAAGATTGGGTCAAATCCCAAAAATCTGGGACACGTGTCAGGAGAATGAATTAAACTTATTCATTCAGATTCGCAAACATCAGTAGATCATCATAAGGGAGATTTATTCCAATTAGCATTAATTACTGAGAGAATTTGGCACAATCTATATTAATGGCCCAGATTCATTACACTCAAAATTAATGGCTCAGATTGATCAATCAACAGGCCGCCGCCACTTTAAGAGACAATCATTATAAACCCTAATGATGGCATTCCCTTCTTATAAATAGCAAGGTGCCATTCCCTTGCAAGAGGACCCTTTTTCGAGATCAGAGAGCACCAGAATACTTGGAGAGAAAAAGCAGAGAGAGAGCAAAGAGAGCATTTCTTCAACGCCAAGCAATCTTCTGGAGCCAAGGCTGCATACCGATCGTCCAAGGAGTAAGACAGAGCTGCCGTAGCTTTTCCGAGCCTCTATCGTCACCCTCCAGAATCTAAAATAAACAATTGTACTTAGATTGTTGTACCTAGGCTTTCGTCCCTAGGCTTTCTTTGTACAAGCGAGTTTGTAACGTGAAGTAAAAGTCCAGTCCTCCGATAATTGTTCTGCTCTTTTATATTTCATAGCAAACATATATATGCAATGTATATTATATAACTAAGTTTGTATGCCTTGTTAGCTATGTGGTTTAGCTATGTGCCTTGATTGAGGCTATGTGTTAGGTAGCAATGGTACTAGTATACAAACTTGTTTAGACCTAGAATTGACTAACCTAGACTAGTTTGACCATTGTTGACCAAACCCTAACTAGTTTGACCACATTAGACTAGTTGTCCTTGTGAGCACCCTGAATTTCGGGTTGATTTTTTTATTTTTATTTATTTACTGATTGATTTTAATTTCAATAAATAATTATTTCTGTTATTTTCCTTAAGTGTACTTTCCCATGCCTTTGATATTTGGAGTATCAGGGATGTTCAATTCTGGAAATCTTTTTCACGAGTTTTGGAGTAGACATGATTACCTTCATGACGGTATATGGTGTCCCACCCAAACTTGTTCCCTTGTGCTCTTTCTGCTTCGCTGAACTTCGGGTCGGTTTAGACCATTTGAGTGATTTTTATTTTCTCACTCTTTTTCTTGATCATTTTCAGCGCGTTACCATGACATTTAAATTGGGAGCGCAAGACCAGTCAGTTTCTTGAAACCAACTCCTCATTGATGATCTACTCGAGACGCTCGTCACCCATGACCTTCGTTTCCCACTCAGATACGTCATTTTGAGCTCCATTTGATTCGCATAACTTTTCCGAGACGTGACCCGATTTTATTTCATGCCACGGCGTCACATTCATTTTCCAACTTGATTTGTGGGTCCCTTGTCGACCAAAACCTGTCAGCCCTAACTATGGACATGGCCCACATTGAGCCTACTATCCGTCTGTCACTTGTGTCCCATTTATTGGAATTCCCATGTGCTACTTATTTACTCATGATCATCGACACCTAATTTTAATTCTATTTTTGCACAATGTCCAATTTTGACCCAATCCGGCTCCATCGAGCCCAGTCCAGCTTTGTGTTACCCTCCATCGGGACACCCTCATTTTTTCGTGTCCAAAAATAATATTAAATATCCTTCTACATATTTTTAATATTTATTGGAATTTTTTGTTTATTTAATTCCCTTAGGAATGACAATCTTTTCTCAAATTAATTTGTAGCATTTTGATTCCCCAAATTAATCATCACCATCCATTATCCTCCATCACCACCCTAAGCCTCTTTTCCCTTGAAAAATATTAGGTACTCCCCTACATATTTTTCTATATTTTTGGGAATTTCTAATTATTTAATTCCCATGGAATTAACTATTTTCTCCATTTTTAATCCTAGCCATTTGTTCCCTAACAAAATCTCAACCATTAAAAATCCTACATAGAAACTTTTCCTCACCCCTTGGCAAAGCACAGCCGGCCCTAATCCCAACATTGGATAACTTTTTCCTCTCTCTCTCTTAGCTCTTTCTCTCTCTCTCTCCCTTTCAAATTTTCCAACAATAACTTAACTCTTCCTACACAAAACCGACTACACCACACCCGACAGCAACATTCAACTTCATCATCCCGACCACCACTTCCTCTTCCTCACTCCGCCGCCGTCGGCCCAACCCCGGCCATTCCCTTCCTCCTTCATCTCCTTCTTCCATTGCCATTCTCCACCGCCACCCTAAACCAACGGCGACCACCGAACACCATGCAACCACCATCAACGTTCGCTGCCACCACTGCGTGCATGGCTGCGTCGCCGCGCTGCCCCTGGCCTCGCCGTGGCCAGGCCGGCCTCCCCGCGCCGCGCAGCTGCCGCAGCAGCAGCAACGGGCAGCAGCAGCGCGCGTCCTTCGCGCGCGCGGACAAGCGCGTACGCGCCACCGTCGGCCACGCCCGCCGTGGCCGTGCCTCCCCCTAGGCTGGGCGCCCCTCCGACGACCCCCTGGGTCCGCCACCTCGCTCCCCGGTGCGACGTATAGGCGATTCGTGCGTTTTGAACGACATCCCGTCGTGACGCGCGCGAGATTGAGTCCGTTTTGGCACTCCGTCGCAGCGACTTCGCACACGTTTTCCCGGAGATCCGACCGTTGGATCGGCGATTTCTTCACTCCGTCGCAATCTCGGTATATCCACCTTCATCCCTGTCAATTTTCATCCGTTAATTTTATCGTTTGATACATGAAAACCGGCCACCAAGTTGACCGTTTAAATTATATTAAATTTGGACAGTTTCGCGGGACCAACTTCGTTAGCTTGTATCTCCTCCACCGAGCTCCGTTTGGCGTGCTACCAATTCCGGTGCGAAGCTGGTATAACCCTCTTCCTGTCCCATTTAGATTTCATTTCAGTTTGAGCTTGTTTAATTGGTTGAATTCGACGCCAAAGTTGGCCGTCCGAATTCGTAATTTCCAACTTGTAAAATTCCATTTTTGAACACGGGACTCCAGATTTCATTTCTTACACCACCATTAGATTCGTGGCGTCGTTCTGGCATGTTTTCATATAAAATTTGTTAGATTTGGAGAACGTGGGCCCGGGCACGCATTTTGGTGCAAAGCGGGTCCCACATTCTGGGTCAACGGGACTTTTTGACGCCGGCTCATCGGAATCCAATTCTGGAGATACCGTTGAGTTCGTATCGTCATTCTGGACTCGTTGACATATAAATTGCTAGGTTTTGGTGGACATTGGGTCTGGCACGCATTTCGGTGCAAGTCGGATACCAATATCCAAGTCAACGGGTCATTTTGAGATCGGCTCATCGGAATCCAATTCTGGAGATACCGTTGAGTTCGTATCTTCATTCTGGACTCGTTGACAGGTAGTTTGCTGAGTTTTGAGGACTTTGGCTCCGGCACGCTTTTCCGTACAAATCGGAATTCTAAGTTCTGGTCAACGGGCCAAAATGAGATCGGGTCAACGGAATCCAATTCTGGAGATACCGTTGGGTTCGTATCGACATTCTGGTTTCGTGGACATATAATTTGTTATATTTTGTAGACTTATTTTTTGCACATTTTTCGGTGCAAAACGGCTCCGACACGGACATCGTTTTGACCCGAAATTACCTTTTTGCCCTTGTGTCCAAATTGGACCGTTGGGTAGGCTATCCTAGCTAATTTGACCATTCTGGACACGTTGGCGATGTTCATTTTATCGTCCGACAATGTTTGTTGATAATTTCTCTGAGTTTAACCTTTTTATAATTAATTAATAATTAATTCATATAATGTTCATATTTCGAGATTAGTACAACGAAACTGAGATCAGCCAATTCCAGTGATCTCACATCGCTGAAATTGACAAGTTGGACACGTGGATCACTATAATAAGATTATCAACCTTACCGATAATCTTCTTATCTCGATTTGCGTGCCGTAAGTTTCGACGTACAAATAACGAAGTACACTTTAATAATTAGATTAGATTGACCCTGTTTGACCAGAGTTGACCAGTTGACCCAAAGTCAACTGTAAGTCAACACTTGACCTAGTTTGACTAGATTATTGACCGGAGTTGACCTAGAGTTGTTTTGACTTAGAAGGACCTAGAATAATGTAGATTGCTTGTGGAGTTTCTTTTATTACAATTTGAAAACCCTTGTAACCTGTGTTGCTTTAAATAGGACTCTGTGGCTTCAGTGGGACCTCCCCTATACTTATCAGCTGTTCAGGTTATCGAGGCGAGTACATTCTCTGATAGTTTTCTCATTTAATTGCCAGTTACTGTATTTCAGTTCTATTTAGTTTTATGTGATTCTCTGATACCACACGTATGGGTATTTCTGGATTCATGTATGCGACACACTCACCATGTTATCTGGCCTCTATTACTGGAATCACTGGAATCATTCTGGAATCTATTTCTGGAATCATTATATTTTGGCTGGACTCATTTCGATTCTCGTGTCGAATTCTGGATTCACTTGTTTACGGGGCGGGGAAATATTGAGTAAGACATGTAGACATACCCCAAATCTGGAATCTCCCTACTGGAATCTACTGGAAGCATAGCCATCTCTCGCCTGATCAGTGAGAGGTGTGCCTGATTACCCACAGCCGTCTACATGTCGATCTCGGTATTTTAAAACACACTATTAGATTAGCCGGACTCACCTGGATTCTTGATCACTACCTAGAATCATCTGGTACTGGATTCATCTTGTATTAGATTCATCTCGGACTGGATTATAGCATTTTACACTTGTTTTACATTTACTGCCTGGACTCATTATGTTACGTAGTTCAGCTAGATTTATTTTACAGTCTTCATTGCCATCATTCTCCTCTTGTTTTAGTTACTTACTTTTCTTGTATCTTACTGTTTCTCCATGCCATCACATGTATATAAACTGCCATATTCATCAATAAAACTGTCTATAACTGCTTTATAGTTCCATGTCTTTTACTTGGGTTTTCTTGATGAGTTGTACTCGTTCCCGTCCTGACTGGACCTGTTGATAAATTTTACAGATAGCCTGGAGGTGCCTGCTAGCCTAGAGGAGACACAGTAGGGTTTGTTTAGGTAGTTTTCATTTTGTCTGGAGTTGTATTTACTTGGGGATTATTGTATCTTTACTTGAGTTTTGAGATGTACTTCTAGGTTCATGTATCTTAGACACTTAGACTTCTATCTCCTGTATCTCTCTGGGATTTCATGTTTTATCTATCTTCTTTATCATGCTCTACCTTAGATGTGATTGAGACTTTATCTGCTATGTCACCCCCATTCGGGGAGTATAAACTGTTTAGTCTTATAATGCTAGATGTTGTGACCTAGGACAGCGTTCTACCGCCGACACTGCAGCGTAGGCTGGGCGTCGTTACGTTCTCGTGCCCTAACTCTAGGGTGCGGGTCGTGACACGTTTTTAGTGGTGGCCCATGCAGGTCGAGACTAAAGTGTAGTGGTATTCGAACTAGAGTACCACTACAGCCTGCAGTAGGAATAGGATACATTTTTGAAGATACTCAATCACAACTAGGATCCCTTGAGAGATTCCTGGGACGACCCTCGAGAATCTTATTTAACTTCGATTTGAAAACTCTCTTTTCCTTGATTTGATTTATCTTTATTTTCTGTTGTTAAATTTAATTTTAAGGGATTATTGTTGAATTTGAGTTTGTATTTAATAATTTTGATGAATGATTGTCGAATTTTGAATTTTGATAATAGCGGTTGCATTCGAGTTTGTATTTGATGGATTTTGTTCATTTTTGAATTTCGATGTTCGTTAATAAATTGGATTGATTTTTGAGTATTCATTAATGATTAATTTAATTTTTGGCAAGATGAAATTATATGGGCTAGGTCATCTAAGTTATGGGAATCTAGTCTTCTACAGTCATATTAGTCAGCATGGTGAGGACATATAGTCTGACTTGGATATATTTCTCGGGTGTGGGAATTTAAGGTTTTCGCAGCCAAGCTAGCGGCATCGCAAAAATGTTAAATACCATGATTCTAGAGGTATGTGCCCAAGTCGAGGACTCTGTGATTATCGTGGCCTTGCTACTAGTATGACGAGGATTTAGACTATCATGATTTTTGGATAGACGCATATGATTATCAGATTGTACTTTAAATATTTCGAACATGTTTTCTCTACCTTGTTTAAGTCCTTCAAAAAAAAAGAAAAGAAAAGAGAATTATTAATTGTTCTGTTTTGCTTTGCCTCTCATTATTTAACTTAGGAGTAACTTTAGCTATTTTCATAAACCTTTGGGTAACTTCTTCCATAAATTTCTTCTTAATTCAACAAATCAATGATTTTGCTAGACTTTATCTTGGGAGTGATATTTTAGTTCTGGATTTCAAAATGGTTTCCTCTTTTAAAACGGATAAGCAGCACAGATTTTATTACCATTTCTTTTCTGCCAATATTTTATTTCCATCATTCCTTGTCATATACAATTATCATGATTACATCAATTTCCTGTCTCGTATATAATTCTGTCAGCTATACCTTGAAAACTCTTGAACCTTCATACCATTTTGCCTGAGAAATGTTGAGGAAGTGACGTAAATCATCTAGTATGGAAATGACGTAATTGGTTATCATGTGATAATTTTGTAGAAATTAAAATGTTGGATGTCAAATGTGAAAAATTCGAAATGGAGATGTGGTAAAGGTTTAAAATGAAATCGAGGGATAAATGTTATCAATTTAGAAACAATCATAGCAAGTTGGTGATGGGTGATTCATGGATGTATTTCAAAACTAATGAGGATATCAGAGGTTAATCTAGTTTTGAGAACTTAGAAAATCTTAGTTATTGATTCTTGGGAACTATTACAAGGCTATGTAGAAATTTAGAGATGGAAATGAGAATTTGATTGTTTTCTATGATTATGCGAAGTTGAACCAGATATTGTAAGAGGGTGACTAGAGACAGAGAAAACAAGGATTTTAAGCTATAGGAATTGTTTTAGATGATTGGAGAAATTGTAGAATTCAAAAGGGAAAAAATAATTGAAGGTAAACGTTGAGGAAATTATGAAGGTTGATTTATAAACAAGAATAAAATTTTGTATGACTTGGTGGTATTAGGGTTGAATAAATACGAGGCTTAACTTAAACAAGTACAAGGATTTTATAAACTGAATTTAGAGGTTTTGGATCTAAATTAAAACGAGGTGAAGGAATTTGGGATTTTGGTTAAACGAATAAGTGTTGACTCCTAAATAAGAGGGGTATGTTCGGGGAAAAAATATTTTTAGAAGTAGAAAATTGTCTATGGTGATCATGGTAAAGGTTTAGATGACTAAAGGTTATAAAATTTCGATGATAGTTATATAGATTGATTTCATATTGGGACTTGTGAAAAAAAAATATGATTTAGCAAATGACAGACTTGATGGTATTAGAGAGAGTATGGACGTTTTAATTTCGAGGACGAAATTTTTATAAGGTGGGTAGGATGTGAGCACCCTGAATTTCGGGTTGATTTTTTATTTTTATTTATTTACTGATTGATTTTAATTTCAATAAATAATTATTTCTGTTATTTTCCTTAAGTGTACTTTCCCATGCCTTTGATATTTGGAGTATCAGGGATGTTCAATTCTGAAAATCTTCTTCACGAGTTTTGGAGTGGACATGATTACCTTCATGACGGTATATGGTGTCCCACCCAAACTTGTTCCCTTGTGCTCTTTCTGCTTCGCTGAACTTCGGGTCGGTTTAGACCATTTGAGTGATATTTATTTTCCCACTCTTTTTCTTGATCATTTTCAGCGCGTTACCATGACATTTAAATTGGGAGCGCAAGACCAGTCAGTTTCTTGAAACCAACTCCTCATTGATGATCTACTCGAGACGCTCGTCACCCATGACCTTCGTTTCCCACTCAGATACGTCATTTTGAGCTCCATTTGATTCGCACAACTTTTCCGAGACGTGACCCGATTTTATTTCACGCCACGGCGTCACATTCATTTTCCAACTTGATTTGTGGGTCCCCTGTCGACCAAAACCTGTCAGCCCCAACTATGGACATGGCCCACATTGAGCCTACTATCCGTCCGTCACTTGTGTCCCATTTATTGGAATCCCCATGTGCTACTTATTTACTCATGATCATCGACACCTAATTTTAATTCTATTTTTGCACAATGTCCAATTTTGACCCAATCCGGCTCCACCGAGCCCAGTCCAGCTTTGTGTTACCCTCCATCGGGACACCCTCATTTTTTCGTGTCCAAAAATAATATTAAATATCCTTCTACATATTTTTAATATTTATTGGAATTTTTCGTTTATTTAATTCCCTTAGGAATGACAATCTTTTCTCAAATTAATTTGTAGCATTTTGATTCCCCAAATTAATCATCACCATCCATTATCCTCCATCACCACCCTAAGCCTCTTTTCCCTTGAAAAATATTAGGTACTCCCCTACATATTTTTCTATATTTTTGGGAATTTCTAATTATTTAATTCCCATGGAATTAACTATTTTCTCCATTTTTAATCCTAGCCATTTGTTCCCTAACAAAATCTCAACCATTAAAAATCCTACATAGAAACTTTTCCTCACCCCTTGGCAAAGCACAGCCGGCCCTAATCCCAACATTGGATAACTTTTTCCTCTCTCTCTCTTATCTCTTTCTCTCTCTCTCCCTTTCAAATTTTCCAACAATAACTTAACTCTTCCTACACAAAACCGACTACACCACACCCGACAGCAACATTCAACTTCATCATCCCGACCACCACTTCCTCCTCCTCACTCCGCCGCCGTCGGCCCAACCCCGGCCATTCCCTTCCTCCTTCATCTCCTTCTTCCATTGTCATTCTCCACCGCCACCCTAAACCAACGGCGACCACCGAACACCATGCAACCACCATCAACGTTCGCTGCCACCACTGCGTGCATGGCTGCATCGCCGCGCTGCCCCTGGCCTCGCCGTGGCCAGGCCGGCCTCCCCGTGCCGCGCAGCTGCCGCAGCAGCAGCAACGGGCAGCAGCAGCGCGCGTCCTTCGCGCGCGCGGACAAGCGCGTACGCGCCACCGCCGGCCACGCCCGCCGTGGCCGTGCCTCCCCCTAGGCTGGGCGCCCCTCCGGCGACCCCCTGGGTCCGCCACCTCGCTCCCCGGTGCGACGTATAGGCGATTCGTGCGTTTGAACGACATCCCGTCGTGACGCGCGCGAGATTGAGTCCGTTTTGGCACTCCGTCGCAGCGACTTCGTGCGCGTTTTCCCGGAGATCCGACCGTTGGATCGGCGATTTCTTCACTCCGTCGCAATCTAGGTATATCCACCTTCATCCCTGTCAATTTTCATCCGTTAATGTTATCGTTTGATACATGAAAACCGGCCACCAAGTTGACCATTTAAATTATATTAAATTTGGACAGTTTCGCGGGACCAACTTCGTTAGCTTGTATCTCCTCCACCGCAGCTCCGTTTGGCGTGCTACCAGTTCCGGTGCGAAGCTGGTATAACCCTCTTCCTGTCCCCTTTAGATTTCATTTCAGTTTGAGCTTGTTTGATTGGTTGAATTCGACGCCAAAGTTGGCCGTCCGAATTCGTAATTTCTAACTTGTAAAATTCCATTTTTGAATACGGGACTCCAGATTTCATTTCTGACACCACCATTAGATTCGTGGCGTCGTTCTGGCATGTTTTTATAAAAAATTTGTTAGATTTGGAGAACGTGGGCCCGGGCACGCATTTCGGTGCAAAGCGGGTCCTACATTCTGGGTCAACGGGACTTTTTGACGCCGGCTTATCGGAATCCAATTCTGGAGATACCGTTGAGTTCTTATCGTCATTCTGGACTCGTTGACATATAAATTGCTAGGTTTTGGTGGACATTGGGTCTGGCACGCATTTCGGTGCAAGTCGGATACCAATATCCAGGTCAACGGGTCATTTTGAGATCGGCTCATCGGAATCCAATTCTGGAGATACTGTTGAGTTCGTATCTTCATTCTGGACTCGTTGACAGGTAGTTTGCTGAGTTTTGAGGACTTTGGCTCCGGCACGCTTTTCCGTACAAATCGGAATTCTAAGTTCTGGTCAACGGGCCAAAATGAGATCGGGTCAACGGAATCCAATTCTGGAGATACCGTTGGGTTCGTATCGACATTCTGGTTTCGTGGACATATAATTTGTTATATTTTGTAGACTTATTTTTTGCTCGTTTTTCGGTGCAAAACGGCTCCGACACGGACACCATTTTGACCCGAAATTACCTTTTTGCCCTTGTGTCCAAATTGGACCGTTGGGTAGGCTATCCTAGCTAATTTGACCATTCTGGACACGTTGGCGATGTTCATTTCATCGTCCGACAATGTTTGTTGATAATTTCTCTGAGTTTAACCTTTTTATAATTAATTAATAATTAATTCATATAATGTTCATATTTCGAGATTAGTACAACGAAACTGAGATCAGCCAATTCCAGTGATCTCACATCGCTGAAATTGACAAGTTGGACACGTGGATCACTATAATAAGATTATCAACCTTACCGATAATCTTCTTATCTCGATTTGCGTGCCGTAAGTTTCGACGTACAAATAACGAAGTACACTTTAATAATTAGATTAGATTGACCCTGTTTGACCAGAGTTGACCAGTTGACCCAAAGTCAACTGTAAGTCAACACTTGACCTAGTTTGACTAGATTATTGACCGGAGTTGACCTAGAGTTGTTTTGACTTAGAAGGACCTAGAATAATGTAGATTGCTTGTGGAGTTTCTTTTATTACAATTTGAAAACCCTTGTAACCTGTGTTGCTTTAAATAGGACTCTGTGGCTTCAGTGGGACCTCCCCTATACCTATCAGCTGTTCAGGTTATCGAGGCGAGTACATTCTCTGATAGTTTTCTCATTTAATTGCCAGTTACTGTATTTCAGTTCTATTTAGTTTTATGTGATTCTCTGATACCACACGTATGGGTATTTCTGGATTCATGTATGCGACACACTCACCATGTTATCTGGCCTCTATTACTGGAATCACTGGAATCATTCTGGAATCTATTTCTGGAATCATTATATTTTGGCTGGACTCATTTCGATTCTCGTGTCGAATTCTGGATTCACTTGTTTACGGGGCGGAGAAATATTGAGTAAGACATGTAGACATACCCCAAATCTGGAATCTCCCTACTGGAATCTACTGGAAGCATAGCCATCTCTTGCCTGATCAGTGAGAGGTGTGCCTGATTACCCACAGCCGTCTACATGTCGATCTCGGTATTTTAAAACACACTATTAGATTAGCTGGACTCACCTGGATTCTTGATCACTACCTAGAATCATCTGGTACTGGATTCATCTTGTATTAGATTCATCTTGTATTAGATTCATCTCGTACTGGATTATAGCATTTTACACTTGTTTTACATTTACTGCCTGTACTCATTATGTTACGTAGTTCAGCTAGATTTATTTTACAGTCTTCATTGCCATCATTCTCCTCTTGTTTTAGTTACTTACTTTTCTTGTATCTTACTGTTTCTCCATGCCATCACATGTATATAAACTGCCATATTCATCAATAAAACTGTCTATAACTGCTTTATAGTTCCATGTCTTTTACTTGGGTTTTCTTGATGAGTTGTACTCGTTCCCGTCCTGACTGGACCTGTTGATAAATTTTACAGATAGCCTGGAGGTGCCTGCTAGCCTAGAGGAGACACAGTAGGGTTTGTTTAGGTAGTTTTCATTTTGTCTGGAGTTGTATTTACTTGGGGATTATTGTATCTTTACTTGAGTTTTGAGATGTACTTCTAGGTTCATGTATCTTAGACACTTAGACTTCTATCTCCTGTATCTCTCTGGGATTTCATGTTTTATCTATCTTCTTTATCATGCTCTACCTTAGATGTGATTGAGACTTTATCTGCTATGTCACCCCCATTCGGGGAGTATAAACTGTTTAGTCTTATAATGCTAGATGTTGTGACCTAGGACAGCGTTCTACCGCCGACACTGCGACGTAGGCTGGGCGTCGTTACGTTCTCGTGCCCTAACTCTAGGGTGCGGGTCGTGACAGTCCTAGTTTGACTAGATTGTTGACCAGAGTTGACCAAGAGTTGACTTTGACCTAGATTGAGTTAGACTCATGTAGATTGTATTATAATTTTAATTACCATATAAATTAAACTCATTATAACCTGTGTCGCTCTAACTAGGACTTTGTGACTCCAGTTAGCCTTCTTTTTATATCAGATGTTCAGCGTATCAGGCGAGTACATTCTCTGACCGTTTTATACTTGTTAGGATTTATATTCTTGCTCTAGATTATTTTACTTGATGCTGTCACGTTGTTAACACGGATTGGTACTATATGGATCTTTTCTGATGTTATCCCCCTCGATAGCATCGGATACTTCATGTCATGTGTGTTTCACTTACATAATGTATATCTATACTTTTACTATTCATGTATCCTCTGGTGAATCATGTATCCTCATATTCACAGAGCCCTCATGAATCAATTTCACGTGCTCTCATTTGTGAGGCAGTAAAATCATGAATCTTAATATAACTTGTCTCGATCCTTGTGTATTGATTGGGGATAGAAGAGTAGAAATAGTCATGTGAATAATTCCAAAGTAGTGTAGTCATGAATCAACTCTGTAGTATAGCCATGAATCATTTCCAGCTGTTCATATGTCTATTTTGTACTCTAAATCATTAGTCACTGATAGTTCTCTACTTATAGTAGATACTTCCATTACAGTTATCTCTTTTACTTCATGTACATTCTTTCAGTTATTCATGTATCTTACTCTATTGCATGTTTTATATTTTTTGACATGATATGAACTGTGTGAGATGTATTGTGCTCGTTCCTGTCCTGACTGGACCTGTTAAAAATATTACAGATGGTTGCCTTGAGCACACTTGCCCTACTTGCTTGGGATCCGGAGACGATATAGCTACCTTTGGCCCGAACACTCAGGAGTGATCGAAAGATTAGTTTAGTAGACTTGCATTAGTCTTTTATTTGAACTTGTATTATAATGAGTTGAGATCTTGACTTTATTTTGAGATTGTTTGAGATATTATTATTTTAGGAGTTTATATCAGTTGTTGGAGTTTGGAGTTAGTATATCTTTGTGATTCTGTGTTATCTTATCGTGCTTAGACTGTGATTGAGTATTATCATATCTTATACTTGTCCTCCGTTCGGAGTTGAGTTTTGACAAGTACATTATATAATTGGTGAGTTGTTGTTTAGATAGTAACCTTGTACAGCGTTCTACCATCGATTCTGCGGCGTAGGCTGGACGCTGTTACGTACTGTGTCCTTACACAGGGTACGGGTCGTAACACTTTTTAGTGGTGACCCATACAAATCGAGAGTCGTATTAGTGCGATGTCGTGGTAGTGCAACGATTAGTTGTACTGTTGTGCGTCTGTGATAGGAACTAAGGAATAGGCTTTAACAGAGAGGTTACTCAATCACAGTTTGGACTACTTGATAAGATTCCTGGGATGACTCTTGAGAATCTCATTATAAACTATCTCGAAATTCGATTCTGACAGTTTCTGTCTACTTCCTTGTTCATCGTTGAATTTGATTATTGGTATTAATTATTGACTTGATTTTCTACCAAGATAATATTATGGGCTAGGTTGCCTCAGTCATGGAATCTAGATTCTTCTACGGCCATATTAGCTGATTTGGCGATAAGATAGAGTCTGATTTTGGATGTATTTTTCGGGTGTGAGAATTTAAAGTTTTTGCAGCCAAGCTAGCGACAATGCAAAAATTTTAAATATCATAATTCTAGAGGTATGTACCTTAGTTACAGACTCTATAGATTTTCGTTATTGTACTTACTGGCATAACGAGGATTCTGGTAACATAGTTCTGGATAGATAGGTATGATCAGATTACAGAATAAATATCATATAGATGGTGCCCTAGTATGATGGAGTAGAATAATAGTGTGGATGTCACTTGAGTATCATGGATTAGATAGAGGGAGTTAGGTCACCTGTAGCATAGCACCATGCCCCGCACCATCAAAGAGATATACCCCAGAGGGGCAGGGCTTTTGTACTGACGGTTGTGGAGGCTGACACTATGAGTGACGAGTTAGCAGGTATGTCCTTCTTGTCCTTCTTTTCCATCTTGTTGTGTGATTCTATTAGTACCTATATGGATGTTTTGTGCCGTAATAGATAGTATAGTGACCTGATCGAGACTATGATGTCACGACCAGTAGGAATCATGTTTTGCATGCTTTAGATAGAATTTTCTCGACCTTGATTTCTGGAGGTTTGACCTAAAAGGAGTATGATGATTTGGACAGACCATATGATTATCAGACTGTATCATGGAAATGTTTTGAACATATAATCTTTGCTTTTGTTTCAATCATTTTCAAAAAAATATAATGTTTTCCATCACAAATTAACTTAGGAGTAGGGATAACTTTAGATAACTAGTCTAATTCTTTGTAGAACTTTATTAGTTATAACCCTTCCATAGTATAATGGTTTGATAGCTTGTATTAGGACTTATTCTTATGTATAGTAGTCTAGTTGACATTAGACTAGTAACCCTTTATAGTTAAATCTCTGTTGATTTTAACTATCTGTTTCATATAAGATGTTAGTCTGCTCAGGAGGTAGTGACCCCTCCAGCTCACCAGAAGGATAGTAGGATAAATTGATGGTTAGAACAGTAATATTTTGTAGGTGTAGTTGAGAAACAACAAGGATATTCGAGGTCGGTTTATTTTGTGGACTTGAATAATTTTAGGTTATTGATTCTTGAGATATTTCACTTAAGATTGTGACGCTAAATTTATAATTTGAGAAATAGAGAAGAGAATGTAACTATAAAGTGATGATGATACCAAAATTGAATAAGATGTTGGTAAGAGAATAGAGTGAACACAAGGATTTTGGGTTATGGGGAAATTTAAAGATTTTGTAGAGGTTTTAAAATTTAAGAAGAATAATATTTGAAGGTGTACGTGAAGGAAATACGAAGGTCAATTTTATAATAAAGAATAAGTTCCTGCATGACATAGTAGTATTATCTTCGAATAAATTCGAGGACAGTGATTTGAACAAGTTCAAAGATTTTATAGACTTTGATCTAGATATTTTGGATATAAGTTAGGACAAGGTGTAGGAATTTAAATTTTTGGGATGATTAAGTGGATAAGGGAGAGTAAGATCAGAAAGAAGGAATAAGAGTTTTAACAAGAGCATGATTCATGAGAAATACCTTAGGAATTTCGGCCCTGCTTCTAGGAGGGAGTTTTAGTCACCAGACCTAATTTGAGGTAAGTTTTCGACCTAGGCTTTAGCATGTCTTTTGTGATAATTTGTTACACCCCTTGCTTATATGTTTTGATACCTTGTGATTGTATTATGCTGTAGTATGGCTAGTATAGCTAGATGGGACCTCAGACTGATATTGTCTGCCATGACCCTGTATGTTATTCTTTCAAATTGTATGATTTAGATGAGCTTCTAAGACCATGATTATTGGGGACGAGACTCTAGAAGGAGTACGACCATCTTAATTTTGAGGACAAAATTTTTCTAAGGAGGGTAGATTTGTAACCACGACTTTTCTAAAATAAGGGTAATTTTAAACTTTCGTAAAATTAATTATATAATAATAGGTTTAAATCATGTTATTGATTTATTGGTGAATTTTGATTATTTTAATATCATTAAATTAGTGTTTTGTGATTTTATTGTTTGGCTAGCATCACCTTAGAGCTGCTTAGCCTAGAGACACACCATGACCATGGAGGCCTAACCCATATCATTAGATTAGCTAATTACCACTTTTAGGCTAAGGATATTTTGGTCATTTTGTGACTTTTGAATTATTTAGGATTTTAATTAATTGGTAAATTTTATATTATTTTAATAATATTTAAATTGATGCATTGTGATTTTAGTCATTTTTTATATTTTAATATTTTAGGAATTTTTAAATTTTAATACTGATTTTACGGGATTTGTTTAGTCGAGTTTGAGTTTCGTTTCGTTCCGACTTGTGTTCGTGACCCGGGTAGCTTAGACTCTAGACGGGACCCCAAGATTAGTTAGTCATGGACGACAAACCCTACTAATTAAGTTAGTAAGTTTAGACTAATCTCACTTGTTAGATTGGTTAAGTTAGAGGCTTAAATTTAACCCTTTTGATCCCAAACTTGAACCTAACTTAAAATTAACCAAGAGGACTAGTTGAGGCCTTATTGGGCTTTCCTCCAAGGCTCAAATAGGGTTTAATGGCAGCCACTATAGGTAGGTTAGCCTTCCTTTCTTTTATTTCATTCCATCTGGCCTCTTTTCCTTCACAAAGTGTTCTTCCCCAAATTAGAGAGCTTCCCTCTTTGATTTGATCTCCAAATATCTTCATTCTTCCACCAAAATTTCTATCCAACCTTCTCATACTATCAAGCGAGGGTGCTAGCATAGATTTGGATCAAAGTGCAAGGAGGAGTATCCATTTTGGAAGGATCTTCGTATCGGAGCCGTGTCATTGAGAGTATCATTGGGATTCCACTCCCAATAGGTAAAATCAACCCTATAAATTGATTTCCTATGCATATTAATTAGTTTTGAATCCATAGGATCTACCCCCATGCATGTACCCCCTTTAGATTCAAGTTTGAGGCCATTTGGAACTCTCTAGAGCAAGTTAGAATTGTGTCTTGTGTCCTACTTATTAGATCTCAAATTAGGACACCTCATGTGTTTGGTTTAATGTCTAATAGGTTTAATTGTGTTTTAGTCTTAGTTTTAGACATGTTAGATGATGGATTGATGTTAGTTAGGATAGCTAGAATGAGTTTCATTTGGATACCCATGGTTAGATCTAAGTGATTTAGTCTACATGTCATATTTTTAGCCTCAACTTATCACTTTAGTGTCTCTTTATATAATGGATTGTTTTGTATATATATAGTAGGTATGTTAGATATATTTTATATATCTAGATGTGTGTGGATATGTTGTTAGTGGTGTGCTTGAGTTAGAGGAGAGGGAAGTGTGGTTTGATGTGTGTCTTGAGTGGTGTGGAGAGTGAGATGTGTTTCTTTTGTCCAAACAACCCAAATTCGCCATAATATTTTTATCCACGTTTTTAGTAGCCGTAGTAACTTAGAATTGACCATGTCATAACTTTTAGCTTAGAACTCCGATTAATCTTCCATTTTTTTAAAAAAACCATATCGAAGTTAGCTTTCCACACATACACACACACACACACACACACACACACGCACACACACACACACGCACATATATATATATATATATATATATATATATAGGTCAAATGCATAGGTCAAATGCATTATAGAACTTTCTGTAGAACTGTTTGAGTGTCAGTTGTACGAAAGACGAACGCGTTTCGGTATTTTTGCGATTTTGGGAGTTTTCGGATATGAAAATGCGATCTGTTTAAAGTTTCGGAAAGATAATACGAAGGGCTACAACATAATTTAATCCTAAAATTTAGTGAAGGCCTAATTAGTACAGTATTGATTTTAAGTAGAAGAGTGACTATACGATATAGGCATTTTGTGTAACCTATTAGCCTATGTAGTATGGATATTAAGTGAATGTAGTTATCATAGGTTGTCGAGTATATGTATGATATAGTATATATATATATATATATATATATATATATATATATATATATATATATATATATATATATATATATATATTATTGTTAGGTAATATATGTTAGTATGTTTGTTAGATGTTGGTTAGTAGAAAGTTAGATATGTTAGAGTTGTTATATGTTAGTGTAAGTTATATATGTTTGTATGTTTGTTAGATGTTGGTTAGCAGAGGGTTAGATATATTAGAGTTTATTATATGTTAGTATAAGTTATATTTGTTAGTATAAGTGTTAGTTAGATAGTAGCGGTTAGTATTTTGTTAGATATTTGATATGTTGTTAGATAGTTTGATGTTAGATATCTAGTATGTTAGATATTCATATGTTAGTAGGTTATATTAGTTCTAGATATTGGTATGTTAGCAAGTTAGTCTCTATAGGTTATATGTTAGATATTAGTTAAGATGTTATGTTAGTACATTAGATAGTAAATTAATTAGATATTTGAGGGATATTTTGGTATCTCATGATACCAAGTTAGTATCTTAAGGTAAACATGAATTACCTTTACCTTTGAGATAAATGATTAGTTTATCTTATGACCAAGGTATTGGTTTTGGGATGCCAATATGACCAAGGTTTATATGGTATCCTAGTGTTAGTGGGTTAGTGCCTAAGTGTTTGAGTTTGAGTAGGTGATATTAGATTGTGGAAGGATTATATTGATCGGCATATATATTTTTGGGTTATATAGTATCTATATATATTATAAAAGCATATAGATATAGGTTATAGTTCATAGTGAGGATATGTATATACTTGATATATGATATCTATATGTATGTGTTAGGGTAGTACTATATGGATAATGATATATGTGATATATATGTAATATATATTATATAACTAAGTTTGTGTGCCTTGTTAGCTATGTGGTTTTGCTATGTGCCTTGATTTAGGCTATGTGTTAGATAGCAATGGTACTAGTATACAGACTTGTTTAGACCTAGAATTGACTAACCTAGACTAGTTTGACCATTGTTGACCAAACCCTAGCTAGTTTGACCACATTAGACTAGTTGTCCTAGTTTGACTAGATTGTTGACCAGAGTTGACTAAGAGTTGATTTTGACCTAGATTGACTTAGACTCATATAGATTGTATTATAATTTCAATTACCATATAAATTGAACTTTTTATAACCTGTGTTGCTCTAACTAGGACTCTGTGACTCCAATTAGCCATATTTTTATATTAACTGTTCAGGGTATCAGGCGAGTACATTCTCTGACCGTTCCATACTTGTTAGGATTTATATTCTTGCTCTAGATTACTTCACTTGATGTTGTCACATTGTTAACACGGATTGGTACTATATGGATCTTTTTATGAGATGTTATCCCCCTCGGGAGCATCAGATACTTAATGACATGTGTGTTTCACTTACATAATGTATCTCTACACTTTCACTATTCATATATCCTCTGGTGAATCATGTATCCTCATATGCATAGAGCCCTCATGAATCAATTTTATGTGCTCTCGTTTGTGAGGTAGTGAAATCATGAATCTTAACATAACTTGTCTCGATCCTTGTGTATTGATTGGGGATGGGAGAGTAGAAATAGTCATGTTAATAATTCTAAAGTAGTGTAGTCATGAATCAACTATGTAGTATAGCCATGAATCATTTCCAGTTGTTCACATATTTATCTTGTACCCTAAATTACTAGTCACTGATAGTTCTCTACTTATAGTAGATACTTCCATTACAGTTATCTCTTTTACTTCTTGTACATTCTTTCAGTTATTCATGTATCTTACTCTATTGCATGATTTATATTTTCTGACATGATATGAACTGCGTGAGATGTATTGTGCTCGCTCCTGTCCTGACTGGACCTGTTGAAAATATTACAGATGGTTGCCTTGAGCACACTTGTCCTACTTGCTTGGGATCCGGAGACGATATAGCTACCTTTGGCCCGGACATTCAGGAGTGATCGGGAGATTAGTTTAGTAGACTTGCATTAGTCTTTCATTTGAACTTGCATTGTAATGAGTTGAGATCTTGACTTTGTTTCGAGATTGTTTGAGATATTATTATTTTAGGAGTTTATATCAGTTGTTGGAGTTTGGAGGTAGTATAGCTTTGTGATTCTGTGTTATCTTATCGTGCTTAGACTGTGATTGAGTATTATCATATCTTATACTTTTTCTCCGTTCGGAGTTGAGTTTTGACAAGTACATTATATAATTGTGCGAGTTGTTGTTTAGATAGTAACCTTGTACAGCGTTCTACCACCGATTCTACGGCGTAGACTGGGCGCTGTTACGTACTGTGCCCTTACACATGGTGAGGGTCGTAAAATATTTTTAGTGGTGGCCCATGCAGGTCGAGAGTCGTATTAGTACGATGTCGTGGTAGTGCAACGATTAGTTATACTGTTGCGCGCCTACGATAGGAACTAAGGAATAGGCTTTAACAGAGAGGTTACTCAATCACAGTTAGGACTACTTGATAAGATTCCTGGGATGACTCTTGAGAATCTCATTATAAACTATCTTAAAATTCGATTCCGACAGTTTCTGTCTACTTCCTTGTTCATCGTTGAATTTGATTCTTGGTATTCATTATTGACTTGGTTTTCTACCAAGATAATATTATGGATTAGGTTGCCTCTGTCATGGAATATAGATTCTTCTATAGCCATATTAGCTGGTTTGGCGATGAGATAGTGTAACTCCACTTTTCCTGAATAAATAGATTGAGTATTTTTCTATGATTTTATTAGAATTAATTTAAGAATTAATTCTGATTCTCTTAACTAATCATTAATTAATATTAATGGTTGTTGGTATTTCTAAAATCCTTATAATTAAGGTATTGGATTGATTTGATAATTTTTCCTTATTATTATTGATTTTATAAGTTAATTTTTACATTTAATAATTAATTTTCTTAGATTTTATTTAAACTTATTTGATTAATTTTCCTTAATTAATTTTTAATATTTTCAGCCAACCCAACCTATTAATCCAGCCCATTCAGCCAGTCCGACCCAGCTTTAAAGCCAAGCCCAACCCAGCCTTAGCTCAATTGGGTGGCGGGTCCAGACCCATTTCCCACAGACCCGGTAACCCACAACCCGCTAACCTATTAACCGTTAAATTTGATTTCATATTTCTTCTTCCCAATTCATTTCTCCAGAGCCAATTGAGACGTCGGCGACGATGCGAAGCTGTAGCCGCTCGCGGCGGAGGAAGGAGACGAGTTTCTAGAATCTTCCTCTCCATCACAACCGTCCATCCGTAACTGCTCTTCTTCTCTCCACCACTCGATCCTAACCGTTTCCTAACCGTCGAGCGCCGGCCGCCTGCCCGCCCAACCACCTCGTCGTTGCTCGACCTGCCCGCGCAACCACCTGCCCGTCGCCACCGCGCCTATAAATAAGAGGCCAGACCTCCTCCTTCCTCACCATTCCTAGCCCGACGAAGCCCTGTCGGAATTTCCTTCCATCCGTTCTTCTTCCTCGATCCGTCCAGCAAGCGGCGGCCATGGTGTATTCAACAACGACGATGAACTGGCGGTGAGGCACTACTCCACCACCCGAGACCTCCGACTCTTCTTCTCGGCGATGACGAACTTCCTCGGCGGTCTCGGCAGAGCGTTCGATCCATCTCGTGGCCGTGCGGTGAGCGGCATACTTCGATTCGACACTGGTAAGTGTCAACGTCTTCTTCGTCTACCTCCTCCTCCTTCTTCGAATTCTTGAGTATTTTGATCGATTGGTGATCGATATAAGCCTGGTGATTTTAGTGATCAAGGATCGATTCCTGAGTAATTTGATCGGTTCTTCTCATTTTCTGGGAATTGATTGAAGGATTTGTGATGTCTTCTTGAGCTGATTCTGGTGAATTCTCCAATCTAGAGTCAATTCAATACAAATATGACTAATATTGGTACCTTTCTTTTGTGCATATCTGGTGTTCGGTGAAATGCCTAGGTCATTAGTACTATCGGTTTCGGACGTATCAGACACGGGAGTGAGCATATTGGACTCAGGAGGTCGAGTGAGGACATATTTCGATACAGGTATATTTGTACTTTTATTGTTATTCGGTTGTCTAGTGTCAAGAATTCATGTGGGTGTCCAGGCTCTACGGACACGGGAGAGACGAGCAGGTGTTGGTTGGCTATTAGAATCTCTGTGGTTCTTGTTAGTTTAGGTTATTAGTATTAGATAACCTTGGCAGTTGCTCTGTTCGGATTGGTCCTGTGTCCAGGCTTTGTGGACACGAGTTATAATACAGCATACACGGATGGAGATATATGACACAGGGAACAGTTCACACTGATATAGCCGTTAATAGGACATTAGGTTCTTTAGTTTAAGTTACACATTCACTTGAGTTGAATTTCCATATTGCAGTAGCTGTTGGTTTACTTGGTTCAAATTGGTGATTCAGTCAACTCTATTTAACTGTTAGGCTAGGGATTAGGTGATGTGGTTGATCAATAGTACTAAATAAAAATGGGTGTTCTGTGTTGTTTAGAGAGTTGGGTTCTAGAGTTTATATTGACATGGCTTAGTGAGTGTGGTTAGACTCATATTGAGATTGGACTAGGTCATAGCAAGTGTTGGGCTTAGCTTGCTTAGTGACTCCTACATTCTTTGTGACTATAGGATTGTGGCCTGGAGTTATAGATAGATTGTTGGCCAATGAGTAGCTGTAGTGGGCTGCCTATTAGACTGGCCAATGTATGGGCCCATGGCTCCTTGACTAAATTATAGAGTGAGCTATTATAGATTGGACCTTAGGTTGAGTAGATAGGAATTTGAAAGTTAGTATATTAGATATTGTTTAGAAATTATCTAGAAGAATTCTAAGTATTGATTTTTCTAAACTTTATTTTCCTAATTTTAGGTGATTTGAAGAACTTGGAAAAACCCCGGAAAAGAGGCAAGTACATGTACTCAGTATTACCATCATTGCATGCATTGCACTTACACTTGTTATCGTGTTATTTACTTGTTTTCGATTGATTGCTTGCTTGCATTGTTTCTCGTGTCGGGTGGGGGATGTTCTAGAAACATGTGATGGGCTAATATTGGACAAACATTGCCTAATAGCATACTCTGTATGCCTGAGTCCATTTCGTGCGTGACTGATAGCATTGTCGTCAGACATGCCTGATTATTGCATGACTGGTAGCATTGTCATTAGACATGCCTGATTATTCGTGACTGATAGCATATATATTTTATATGCCTGATTATATTAGTTTCCATATGTTGATAACGTCCAATTGCACATGTACACATAGTTAGTGCATATTTATATTATATTCTATTGTTTCTCTGTTCAGTTCTACTTGCTACATTGTACCATTCCATTGATCTCCATGGTGAGTTTTATTGAGTTACATTGTACTTTGCTCCTTTCCTGACTGGATCGTTGATTACAGGTGAGATGGATATTAGATTGTCATGGCTGGCATTGGAGCTTACTTGATATCGAGACATCAGTTTCATGTATAGGAGATTGATTGAGTGTATTTGTTTACATGTTGTTGTTATATCATTTATATTTTACCGGCTTTGTACCCGGACATTCATGTATAAGTTGTAATAATTATATAGTGGATGGCTGTGAGGGTTAGTATAGTTTCCGTGATTAGATGCTGTGATGAGATACTCTTGTATTTATATGACTAGACGGCTCACTACCGCTGTCAACGATAGTGTAGGCCGGGCATGCATCGACCCGTACCCGATTATCTGGGAGCGGGGCGTAACATATTTTTGTGGTGGCCCATGCAGGCCGTCTGTCTAATGGTACTTAGGATTAGAGTACCATTGGAAGCCTGCAGAATTAGGAAACTCATCACAGCATATGACCGTTATGATATTGCTTATTTTTTGTCTTTTCTATATTTTGCTAACACACACAGTACACCTACGAGTCACTGATGGTTCTCCTCCTACAATTCCAGAGATGGCCAAAGGAAGGAAGGAACCGCATCCGCGAGGCCGCACTCCGACTGCAGCCCATTCCGAGAAAGGATCATCTGCCCTACCTATAGTAGACCGAGAGCGCTCCGGTACTCACGTGCCACCTGTCACGAGAGCTTCTTCACGACACTCCATTAGTTCTATGAGGGGCACCCAGATGCATGAGCTAGTCCATGGGCTATTGGAGGCCCAGAGAGCCCATACTCAGAGCTTGTTGGACGCTCAGAGGGAGCAGACCACTATCTTGCGGGAGGGTATTGAGAGATTAATTAGCCCATTTCTACCACCACCACCTCCACTTCCCCAGACTACTACTACCGCTCCTCCGACATCACATATTCCACCTCCACCGACTACCATACCGACTCCATCATACATCCCACATCCGCCATACGCTTCACATCCATCACATGTTCCACCACCACCCACCCAGACTCCAATACAGCCTACTGCCACTACTTTTACCCAACCCGATCCCATCTCCATCATTCCGCCTCCCATCCACACTCATGCCTCCCCCACTTATACCCCTACTACCTGCACTCCCCACCAGAGAGAGGGTTCTATCCTATACTTTAAAAGGATGGCACCTAGAGTGTTCCTTGGGACCGAGGGTATACTCTATGCCGATGAGTGGCTAGAGGATATGGAGAGGGTGATGCGACTATCTAGGCTCCCGGAGGACCTCAAGGTGGAGGCAGCCGGCGTGCAGATACATGACCTGGTACGTACCTGGTTTAGGAGTGAGCCTCAGCTCGCAGTACCTGGATTGACTTGGGAGCAGTTTGTGGAAATCTAGAGCAAGAATATAAATCCTAACAAGTATGGAACGGTCAGAGAATGTACTCCGGGAGCCTAGATAGTCGCCTATAAATAAGAGGTCGGACCTCCTCCTTCCTCACCATTCCTAGCCCGACGAAGCCCTGTCGGAATTTCCTTCCATCCGTTCTTCTTCCTCGATCCGTCCAGCAAGCGACGGCCATGGTGTATTCAACAACGACGATGAACTGGCGGTGAGGCACTACTCCACCACCCGAGACCTCCGACTCTTCTTCTCGGCGACGACGAACTTCCTCGGCGGTCTCGGCAGAGCATTCGATCCATCTCGTGGTCGTGCGGTGAGCGGCATACTTCGATCCGACACTGGTAAGTGTCAACGTCTTCTTCGTCTACCTCCTCCTCCTTCTTCGAATTTTTGAGTATTTTGATCGATTGGTGATCGATATAAGCCTGGTGATTTTAGTGATCAAGGATCGATTCCTGAGTAATTTGATCGGTTCTTCTCATTTTCTGGGAATTGATTGAAGGATTTGTGATGTCTTCTTGAGCTGATTCTGGTGAATTCTCCAATCTGGAGTCAATTCAATACAAATATGACTAATATTAGTACCTTTCTTTTGTGCATATCTGGTGTTCGGTGAAATGCCTAGGTCATTAGTGCTATCGATTTCGGACGTATCAGACACGGGAGTGAGCATATTGGACTCAGGAGGTCGAGTGAGGACATGTTTCGATGCAGGTATATTTGTACTTTTATTGTTATTCGGTTGTCTAGTGTCAAGAATTCATGTGGGTGTCCAGGCTCTACGGACACGGGAGAGACGAGCAGGTGTTGGTTGGCTATTAGAATCTCTGTGGTTCTTGTTAGTTTAGGTTATTAGTATTAGATAACCTTGGCAGTTGCTCTGTTCGGATTGGTCCTGTGTCCAGGCTTTGTGGACACGAGTTATAATACAGCATACACGGATGGAGATATCGGACACAGGGAACAGTTCACACTGATATAGCCGTTAATAGGACATTAGGTTCTTTAGTTTAAGTTGCACATTCACTTGAGTTGAATTTCCATATTGCAGTAGCTGTTGGTTTACTTGGTTCAAATTGGTGATTCAGTCAACTCTATTTAACTGTTAGGCTAGGGATTAGGTGATGTGGTTGATCAATAGTACTAAATAAAAACGGGTGTTCTGTGTTGTTTAGAGAGTTGGGTTCTAGAGTTTATATTGACATGGCTTAGTGAGTGTGGTTAGACTCATATTGAGATTGGACTAGGTCATAGCAAGTGTTGGGCTTAGCTTGCTTAGTGACTCCTACATTCTTTGTGACTATAGGATTGTGGCCTGGAGTTATAGATAGATTGTTGGCCAATGAGTAGCTGTAGTGGGCTGCCTATTGGACTGGCCAATGTATGGGCCCATAGCTCCTTGACTAAATTATAGAGTGAGCTATTATAGATTGGACCTTAGGTTGAGTAGATAGGAATTTGAAAGTTAGTGTATTAGATATTGTTTAGAAATTATCTAGAAGAATTCTAAGTATTGATTTTTCTAAACTTTATTTTCCTAATTTTAGGTGATTTGAAGAACTTGGAAAAACCCCAGAAAAGAGGCAAGTACATGTACTCAGTATTACCATCATTGCATGCATTGCACTTACACTTGTTATCGTGTTATTTACTTGTTTTCGATTGATTGCTTGCTTGCATTGTTTCTCGTGTCGGGTGGGGGACATTCTAGAAACATGTGATGGGCTAATATTGGACAAACATTGCCTGATAGCATACTCTGTATGCCTGAGTCCATTTCGTGCGTGACTGATAGCATTGTCGTCAGACATGCCTGATTATTGCATGACTGGTAGCATTGTCATTAGACATGCCTGATTATTCGTGACTGATAGCATATATATTTTATATGCCTGATTATATTAGTTCCCATATGTTGATAACGTCCAATTGCACATGTACACATAGTTAGTGCATATTTATATTATATTCTATTGTTTCTCTGTTCAGTTCTACTTGCTACATTGTACCATTCCATTGATCTCCATGGTGAGTTTTATTGAGTTACATTGTACTTTGCTCCTTTCCTGACTGGATCGTTGATTACAGGTGAGATGGATATTAGATTGTCATGGCTGGCATTGGAGCTTACTTGATATCGAGACATCAGTTTCATGTATAGGAGATTGGTTGAGTGTATTTGTTTACATGTTGTTGTTATATCATTTATATTTTACCGGCTTTGTACCCGGACATTCATGTATAAGTTGTAATAATTATATAGTGGATGGCTGTGAGGGTTAGTATAGTTTCCGTGATTAGATGCTGTGATGAGATACTCTTGTATTTATATGACTAGACGGCTCACTACCGCTGTCAACGATAGTGTAGGCCGGGCATGCATCGACCCGTACCCGATTATCTAGGAGCGGGGCGTAACATATTTTTGTGGTGGCCCATGCAGGCCGTCTGTCTAATGGTACTTAGGGTTAGAGTGCCATTGGAAGCCTGCAGAATTAGGAAACTCATCACAGCATAGGACCGTTATGATATTGCTTATTTTCTGTCTTTTCTATATTTTGCTAACACACACAGTACACCTACGAGTCACTGATGGTTCTCCTCCTACAATTCCAGAGATGGCCAAAGGAAGGAAGGAACCGCATCCGCGAGGCCGCACTCCGATTGCAGCCCATTCCGAGAAAGGATCATCTGCCCTACCTATAGTAGACCCAGAGCGCTCCGGTACTCACGTGCCACCTGTCACGAGAGCTTCTTCACGACACTCCATTAGTTCCATGAGGGGCACCCAGATGCATGAGCTAGTCCATGGGCTATTGGAGGCCCAGAGAGCCCATACTCAGAGCTTGTTGGACGCTCAGAGGGAGCAGACCACTATCTTGCGGGAGGGTATTGAGAGATTAATTAGCCCATTTCTACCACCACCACCTCCACTTCCCCAGACTACTACTACCGCTCCTCCGACATCACATATTCCACCTCCACCGACTACCATACCGACTCCATCATACATCCCACATCTGCCATACGCTTCACATCCATCACATGTTCCACCACCACCCACCCAGACTCCAGTACAGCCTACTGCCACTACTTTTACCCAACCCGATCCCATCTCCATCATTCTGCCTCCCATCCACACTCATGCCTCCCCCACTTATACCCCTACTACCTGCACTCCCCACCAGAGAGAGGGTTCTATCCTATACTTTAAAAGGATGGCACCTAGAGTGTTCCTTGGGACCGAGGGTATACTCTACGTCGATGAGTGGCTAGAGGATATGGAGAGGGTGATGCGACTATCTAGGCTCCCGGAGGACCTCAAGGTGGAGGCAGCCGGCGTGCAGATGCATGACCTAGTACGTACCTGGTTTAGGAGTGAGCCTCAGCTCGCAGTACCTGGATTGACTTGGGAGCAGTTTGTGGAAATCTTCAAGGAGAAGTTTTTCCCGGCTGTAGCGAGAGAGGCTTTGGAGCGCCAGTTTCAGACTCTTGAGCAGGGGACTCGCTCGTTTGATGAGTACGCAGCAGAGTTCGGACGACTGAGTCGGTTTGCAGAGGGTAGAGCCAGAGATCCAGTCGTGAGAGCTACGAGATTCAGGCAGGGTTTGAGCCACGAGCTTCGCTACATAGTCACGACTAACGGAGCGACTACTTATGCTGGGATGGTCGCCGTTGCTCAGAGCTTAGAGATTGACCTGAGCCTCCGACCCAAGAGAGATCGTGACCTTAGTGGAGGAGGTAGCCACTCAGGACCACCCAAACGTCCCAATAACCAGCAGACGAAGACCTTCACATTCCAGCCTCCTAAGGGGATACAGCAGCAGCAGCAACGACCAGTTCAGCAGCCTTGTGGATTTTGTCAGAAAGTGGGCCATACCTGGCAAGTGTGTAGGAAGAGACTTGGACAGTGCCTCATTTGTGGTGCAGCTGATCATCAGGCTAGGGAGTGCACCATTGCTCGTACAGCAGCTGGATCTTCGGGACTTCCACAGCCAGAGGGACGTGTCTACCTTATGGCAGAGGAGGGAGCAGAGGCTATTCCGATTCCTGACGAAGACTAGAGACCAGAGGCATTCTCGTATAGCTGGATCAGACCGTGGGTCATCATTTCCTTTTGTGATCCTTTCTAGCATCTAGACTTTTCTTGTTGTCCCATATTCAAGACTTGTTTCTAAAGTCTCTGTATCTTACCGTTGTTTCGTAATGGTTGCTTGTTTGATTCTTGTTGTCCTTTAGTACCTAATAAAACTACTTGTTCTCTTCCTGTCATGACTTTGATTGTTAAAAATTCATTTGATTCTTCATAATTCCTTGGATAAGGTTGAGATATATTCGATGACCTACTATGACGTGGCAGGTGTGCACTGCAGTCAATTACCTGGATTATGGAAACTGAAAGTTCATTGCAGCCAGATACATACTGGCGAGGCATGGACTCTAAGTCAAAGTAATTACAGGTAATCATGGGCTCTCGAATATTATTGAGACTAAGTCGTAAATTCATATTGTTTTCTGATATCGGATAAAGTTGACATAGTATTTTGGTGATGTATCATTATCGGGACCATGGAACCGAAGGTTCACTGCAGCCAGATACATACTGGCGGGGTAGAAAATGTAGGAAAAGTGATTCCAGATATGTATAATTACCGGATACTATTGAGACTATTATTCCTTGATCTTGTTTCATGACTATCACTTTGTATCGCTTGAATCGTGTCAATTTGTTTTTGATTACTCTTAATCGTGCCTAATCGTGCCATCTGAAATTTCGAGGACAAAATTTTCAGGAGGGAAGATTTGTAACTCCACTTTTCCTGAATAAATAGATTGAGTATTTTTCTATGATTTTATTAGAATTAATTTAAGAATTAATTCTGATTCTCTTAACTAATCATTAATTAATATTAATGGTTGTTGGTATTTCTAAAATCCATATAATTAAGGTATTGGATTGATTTGATGATTTTTCCTTATTATTATTGATTTTATAAATTAATTTTTATATTTAATAATTAATTTTCTTAGATTTTATTTAAACTTATTTGATTAATTTTCCTTAATTAATTTTTAATATTTTCAGCCAACCCAACCTATTAATCCAGCCCATTCAGCCAGCCCGACCCAGCTTTAAAGCCAAGCCCAGCCCGGCCTTAGCTCAATTGGGTGGCGGGTCCAGACCCATTATCCACAGACCCGGTAACCCACAACCCGCTAACCTATTAACCGTTAAATTTGAATTCACATTTCTTCTTTCCAATTCATTTCTCCAGAGCTAATTGAGACGTCGGCGACGAAGCGAAGCTGTAGCCGCTCGCGGCGGAGGAAGGAGACGAGTTTCCAGAATCTTCCTCTCCATCACAACCGTCCATCCTTAACTGCTCTTCTTCTCTCCACCACTCGATCCTAACCGTTTCCTAACCGTCGAGCGCCGGTCGCCTGCCCGCCCAACCACCTCGTCGTTGCCCGACCTGCCCGCACAACCACCTGCCGTCGCCACCGTGCCTATAAATAAGAGGCCGGACCTCCTCCTTCCTCACCATTCCTAGCCCGGCGAAGCCCTGTCGGAATTTCCTCCCATCCGTTCTTCTTCCTCGATCCGTCCAGCAAGCGGCGGCCACGGCGTCTTCAACAACGACGATGAACTGGCGGTGAGGCACTGCTCCACCACCCGAGACCTCCGACTCTTCTTCTCGGCGACGACGAACTTCCTCGGCGGTCTCGGCAGAGCGTTCGATCCATCTCGTGGCCGTGCGGTGAGCGGCATACTTCGATCCGACACTGGTAAGTGTCATCGTCTTCTTCGTCTACCTCCTCCTCCTTCTTCGAATTCTTGAGTATTTTGATCGATTGGTGATTGATATAAGCCTGGTGATTTTAGTGATCAAGGATCGATTCCTGAGTAATTTGATCGGTTCTTCTCATTTTCTGGGAATTGATTGAAGAATTTGTCATATCTTCTTGAGCTGATTCTGGTGAATTCTCCAATCTGGAGTCAATTCAATACAAATATGACTAATATTAGTACCTTTCTTTTGTGCATATCTGGTGTTCGGTGAAATGCCTAGGTCATTAGTGCTATCGGTTTCGGACGTATCAGACACGGGAGTGAGCATATTGGACTCAGGAGGTCGAGTGAGGACATGTTTCGATGCAGGTATATTTGTACTTTTATTGTTATTCGGTTGTCTTGTGTCAAGTATTCATGTGGGTGTCCAGGCTCTACGGACACGGAAGAGACGAGCAGGTGTTGGTTGGCTATTAGAATCTCTGTGGTTCTTGTTAGTTTAGGTTATTAGTATTAGATAACCTTGGTAGTTGCTCTGTTCGGATTGGTCCTGTGTCCAGGCTTTGTGGACACGAGTTATAATACAGCATACACGGATGGAGATATCGGACACAGGGAACAGTTCACACTGATATAGCCGTTAATAGGATATTAGGTTCTTTAGTTTAAGTTGCACATTCACTTGAGTTGAATTCCCATATTGCAGTAGCTGTTGGTTCACTTGGTTCAAATTGGTGATTCAGTAAACTCTATTTAACTGTTAGGCTAGGGATTAGGTGATGTGGTTGATCAATAGTACTAAATAGAAACGGGTGTTCTGTGTTGTTTAGAGAGTTGGGTTCTAGAGTTTATATTGACATGGCTTAGTGAGTGTGGTTAGACTCATATTGAGATTGGACTAGGTCATAGCAAGTGTTGGGCTTAGCTTGCTTAGTGACTCCTACATTCTTTGTGACTATAGGATTGTGGCCTGAAGTTATAGATAGATTGTTGGCCAATGAGTAGCTGTAGTGGGCTACCTATTGGGCTGGCCAGTGTATGGGCCCATAGCTCCTTGACTAAATTATAGAGTGAGCTATTATAGATTGGACCTTAAGTTGAGTAGATAGGAATTTGAAAGTTAGTGTATTAGATATTGTTTAGAAATTATCTAGAAGAATTCTAAGTATTGATTTTTCTAAACTTTATTTTCCTAATTTTAGGTGATTTAAAGAACTTGGAAAAACACCGAAAAAGAGGCAAGTACATGTACTCAGTATTACCCTCATTGCATGCATTGCACTTACACTTGTTATCGTGTCATTTACTTGTTCTCGATTGATTGCTTGCTTGCATTGTTTCTCGTGTCGGATGGAGGACGTTCTAGAAACATGTAATGGGCTAATATTGGACAAACATGCCTGATAGCATACTCTGTATGCCTGAGTCCATTTCGTGCGTGACTGATAGCATTGTCGTCAGACATGCCTGATTAATGCGTGACTGACAGCATTGTCATTAGACATGCCTGATTATTCGTGACTGATAGCATATATATTTTATATGCCTGATTATATTAGTTCCCACATGTTGATAACGTCCAATTGCACATGTACACATAGTTAGTGCATATTTATATTATATTCCATTATTTCTCTGTTCAGTTCTACTTGCTATATTGTACCATTCCATTGATCTCTATGGTGAGTTTTATTGAGTTACATTGTACTTTGCTCCTTTCCTGACTGGATCGTTGATTACAGGTGAGATGGATATTAGATTGTCATGGCTGGCATTGGAGCTTACTTGATATCGAGACATCAGTTTCATGTATAGGAGATTGATTGAGTGTATTTGTTTACATGTTGTTGTTGTATCATTTATATTTTACCGGCTTTGTACCCGGACATTCATATATAAGTTGTAATAATTATATTGTGGATGGCTGTGAGGGTTAGTATAGTTTCCGTGATTAGATGCTGTGATGAGATACTCTTGTATTTATATGACTAGACGGCTCACTACCGCTGTCAACGACAGTATAGGCCGGGCATGCATCGACCCGTACCCGATTATCCGGGAGCGGGGCGTGACAGATAGAGTCTGATTTTGGATGTATTTCTCGGGTGTAAGAATTTAAAGTTTTTGCAGCCAAGCTAGCGGCAATGCAAAAATTTTAAATACCATGATTCTAGAGGTATGTACCTTAGTTGCGGACTCTATGGATTATCGTTGTTGTACTTACTGGTGTAACAAAAATTTTGGTAACATGGTTCTGGATAGACAGGTATGATCAGATTGCAGAATAAATATCATATAGATGGTGCCCTAGTATGATGGAGTAGAATATTAGTTTGGATGTCACTTGAGTATCATGGATTAGATAGAAGGAATTAGGCCACCTGTAGCGTAGCACCATGCCCCGCTCCATCAAAGAGATATAGCCCAGAGGGGTAGGGCCTTTGCACTGACGGTTGTGGAGACTGACGCTATGAGTGACGAATTAGCAGGTATGTCCTTCTTGTCCTTCTTTTCCATCTTGTTGTGTAATTCCTTTAGTACCTGTCAGGATGTTTTGTGCTGTGATAGATAGTATAGTGACCTGATCGAGACTATGATATCACGACTAGTAGGAACCATGTTTTGTATGCTTTAGATAGAATTTTCTCGACCTTGATTGCTGGAGTTTTTACCTAGAAGGAGTATGATGATTTGGACAGACCATATGATTATCAGACTGTATCTTGGGAAGGTTTTGAACATATCATCTTTGCTTTTGTTTTAATCTTTTACAAAAAAAATATAATGTTTTCCATCACAAATTAACTTAGGAGTAGGGATAACTTCAGATAACTAGTCTAATTCTTTGTAGAACTTCATTAGTTATAACTCTTCTATAGTATAATGGTTTGATAGCTTGTATTAGGACTTATTCTTAGGTATAGTAGTCTAGTTGACATTAGACTAGGTGTAGGAATTTAAGTTAGGACAAGGTATAGGAATTTAAATTTTATAGACTTTATAGACTTTGATCTAGTATTTTGGATCTAAGTTAGGACAAGGTGTAGGAATTTAAATTTTTTGGATGATTAAGTGGATAAGGGAGAGTAAGATTAGAAAGAAGGAATAAGAGTTTTAACAAGAGCATGATTCATAAGAAATGCCTTAGCAATTTAGGCCCTGCTTCTAGGAGAGAGTTTTAGTCACCAGACCTAATTTGAGGTGAGTTTTCGACCTAGGCTTTAGCATGTCTTTTGTGATATTTTGTTACACTCCTTGCTTGTATGTTTTGATACCTTGTGATTGCCTTGTGCTGTAGTATGGCTAGTATAGCTAGATGAGACCTCAGACTGATATTGTCTGCCATGACCCTGTTTGTTATTCTTTCAAATTGTATAATTTAGATGTGTAACGCTCGTAGTTTGTATTACGTATTTTGGCATGCGTGTACGTATCTTGGACCTGTATTTCGACTTGACCTGATTGGCTTGCCTTGGGTTTTTGCATTGGCATGGATTAGTTAGCACTTCATGGTTCTGGCATGCATTGGGTTCAGTTGGGTTCGGCTTGGTTGGGCTTGGTTTGGGTTGATATGCAAACCCCTACCTACCATCATCCCTCATTTATTAACCCAACAACCATTCTTTCTCCTCATTCATTACTCATTTACTACTTCTTTTCTTCTTCCTCATTTCTTCTCCACCGAGCACCACCGTAGGCAAGTGCAACTTGCTTCATGGAGGAACTCAAGTTTTATTGTTCCATTGTCTTCCTCACGAGATTCTGAGACACTTTAGTACTTAGCATTTTTAGTTTCATTGGTTCATTCCATGTAGATCTAAGTTTGTGACATTTTCAAATTTCTCGGTTTTGATCTACTAAACTGGCTTATTTTCGAAAACTAAGAGTTCTATGTGGAAGGCCTTCTGATGTTACGCAAGTTTGGTTTTCGAATGGTTGGATTTCATCGAGTCTTGACCGAGATAGGCTTTCTTGAGCTCTTGAGCTTTTACGCCTGCTTGTCTTGGCCTTGAGGAGAAGATAAAGTTTTACGCACGCGTTCTTACGTGCTAGCGTAGTATTTAGTTTTACGCACACGTTCTTACGTGCTAGCGTAGTATTTAGTTTTACGCACATGTTCTTACGTGCTAGCATAGTATTTAGTTTTACGCACACGTTCTTACGTGCTAGCGTAGTATTTAGTTTTATGCCCACGTTTTACGTGCCAGCGTATCATTTACCCCCCTTTTATGCACACGTTTTACGTGCCCGCGTATTAATTACCCTTTACGCACACGTTCTCACGTGACCACGTAATCTATTCTACGCAGAGCAGAAACGAGCTCTACGCAGAGGCTAGACTCCCGCTCGCATAGAGGATTCGCCCGCGTAGAGTCTTGCCTGCATGCGGCTTGCTAGCGTAAAGTGCTTGCTCGTGTAGAATTCTACCCACCTACTTTCTTGCTCGTGTAGAGCTATTTTACGCTCGGGGTCTAGTTGGCCTAGCATAGTCTTGCCCGCGTAGAGCTGCCTATCCTTAGGTCTTGCCCGCGTAGAGCTATTTTACGCTCGGGGTCTATTTGGCCTAGCGTAGTCTTGCTCGCGTAGAGACTTTGAGTCCTTATGGCGTACCATGTTGCCCTTTTATATTCTTACACCTTTTGTCATGAACTTGATAATCACGAATTTATTTAATATATTTGGACTGATAATTGTACATGGCACGGTATAACAAGTGAATTGACATGACATGACATGACAAGACATGACAAGCAAGCCTGATGGGAACTATTGAATGTTGTTGTGGCGGCTAACATGACATGACAAGAATGAATAGCCTGGACACCGTGGACGATTGTGTTTGTACAAGTGAACCAGTAATGTCTTGCATCAGGTCTAGGGCAGGGACCCCTGAGTAACACGGTCAGGGGTACCTACGAAATTTACTAAGGTTAATAACTAGAATAATCCAGTAGTCATGAAGATATTTCTCAGCTATAGGCAATCCCGTTATCTGGGCGCGCAAGTGGACTTGTAGCCAGCCGACGAGTAGGGCACATTTCCAGCACACTGTCATGTGTTGCACCCTTCATGAACTGATATTCGACCTGGATAACCTGGATGGTCTGCAGGGCTTGTGACTGTTGGAATATCTCGTTGCATCTTGCTAGTAACTAGGCCTGTGATAACCCTAGCTAGTTAAAGTATCAAGCCGTACTTATTGCTTGGCCGTGATTGATTTGAGGGAGTCTAACTCAGTCTAGTCTTATCCTGATCCTGTACCAGATTGTGGCACGACCTAATTGCTTGTGCTTTGCCTTATCGATAAATGGTGGAAACCAAGTTTCGTTCAGACGAAGGGTTACAACCCCGGTCCTTGTTTGGTTTAAGGGTTGTAACTCGGTTATCTAAATAGTCCTATAGTTATCTCATCGTATATCGTCATGATTTTCTATATTTCCAATCTTTTATTATATAATTATGTTTTGTGCTAATTGCTGGTTTTAGTTCTTAAGTGAAGCCTCCTTTGTGGCACCTGCTCTTTCTGGGATCTGACACAGCTAGTTTTGCGTGGCCAGATACTGGAGCAGCTCCAGAGAATCTACCTACATTCCAGCCAAATGGTGACCACCAGGCATAACCAAGGCAACGAGTGGGTTTTCCTTTTTTCTCCCACTTTATTGTAAAATATTCTTTTGAGGCGTTTAGCCGGCGAACACGTGTTAGCCCGTATTGCACTTTACTTACTGTCTGCCTACAGGATGTAACATGATTGACAAATCCTAGGGTTGATCATGTATGACTGAAACTCTTACTAGTCTTCACCTTTTGTATGACTAGCTTCATGATCATTCAAATATGTAATGTATGGGACGCCTTACTATTGTATATTTGGTGCTCTAACATCTTGTAACTGCTATTACTTGCTTGAGATTGAGAAAATAGGCTTGTTCATGACCATAAGAGACTGATGGCTTGTAGTTAAACCCCCATGTATCTAGACAGCCATGACCATATAGCGAGGTGGATTCTATTTCAATATACGTAGCTGGCTATTTATGTCTCCGCTCTCCAGTATTCTGGTTCTGGGGCGTTACATGGTTTAAGTGGCGGCCCATGCAGGTCTTATGAATCAAGATATGTGAGGGTTTACTGAATAGATGTCTTAATCAGCACTCGTCTTTGATCTCTGCTCGTACCCTCTAAATCCCTGAAATCTTGACCTAATCACATGCTTGTGTCTTTGATCTGTCCTGGTCCTTCTTATTGTTCCCTATGTCATCTTCTTCAGCGGCATTATCCCTGGTTCTATCGATCGGCAAGGCGGACCACCTCTCGTGGACAGCAACAACCTGGAGATCAAGCCCAGCATTCATGAGTAGCCTCCAGAGTCATGCCTACTGGGGGCCAAGAGCTACCAGTTCAACCGGTCTAGCCTGCAGAGCCTGATGATGGCACCTTGGTGGGTCTCATCAGGACATTGTTAGCATCTCAAGATCGTCGGGGCGACGCCCTGCACCAGGCAGTACAAGATGCTCTGAGCAGAGGTGGTCATCAAGGTAATAGTGCAGCCAACAGCTTCATGTGCTTGAACCCTCCTTTCTTCGATGGCAGCGAAGATGCTATTGCTGCTGATGCATGACTTCAGGACACTGAGGTTATTCTAGAAGCATCTAGGACCCCAGAAGAAGAGAAGGTGGTAATAGTACGCCTACAGTTATTGGATCTTGCCCGCAGCAGGTGGACGGTACAGGCCATTAGATTAGTGGCACCTATTGCCTGGGCAGTATTCCGTAAGAGATTCCAGACCAAGTACTTTGATGCTGTAGCTCGGTACGATCTGCAGACGAGGTTCACCAATCTGAAGCAGATGGGCAGGACGGTCGATGGCGGCCGAGTTTTTGAGACTTAGTCGGTTTGCTCCCACCTTGGTAGCGACCGAGTTCGACAGAGCCCAGCGGTTCCAGCAAGGACTCCACCTGGAGATTTTATTAGCAGTAGAGCAATTTGAGCATCAGACTTTCGATGCAGTATTGAGAGCAGCTAGGAGGTACGAGTATACCTCCCAGAGGATCGTGGACAGGATCGGAGGTCGAAAGCGATCTCATGGCCATATGAATCAGTCTTCAGCACCAGCCCCGACAGCTAGGACTTTGACCATTGGAGCTCCGAGAAGGACAACTTCAGTGACATCGGTTCAACATTCAACCCCGACGAACCCTCAGCAACAGAAGCACTTTTTCGAAGTGGGATGTTCATATTACGGGAAGCCAGGACATGTGGTGGCAGAATATCGCAGAGCACAGGGATTGTCCTTGGTTTGTGGAGCACTGGACCACAGGGTTGGGAACTGCCCGAATAGGGGGAGTTCCTCTTCTTCGACCTTTTCTAGTCCTTCGGTGAGAGCGCCAGCAACAGTTTTCGAGGCCCTTGCCACCTCAGTTCCAAGCATTCCAGCAGCAAACCCCCAGCAGTATACAAAAGCCTAAGCCCTGAGTCAGAGCAGACAGAGAGGTTTCCAGCAGAGGGGACCCGTACCCAAAGGACATGGTCAGGCAATGGCGATGATCGTAGAAGAATGATTGGCCCCAGGTGAGGTAATGGCAGGTACTATTCTCGTCAACTCCTCTCCAGTATCAGTATTATTTAATTATGGTGCATCGTATTCATTCATGTCTGCACGATTCGCGACACGGATAGGACTGGAGCCCGAGTCACTATCAGTAAGGCTCAATATACTTACTAGTAACGGTCTTGTGGCAGTAGATAGAGTGTTTTTCTCGTGTTGGATCGTGGTTAGCGGTAGAGAGTTCCCCGCTAGATTGATAGAGTTCCCGATGACCGATTATGATGTGGTCTTAGGGATGGATTGGTTAAGAAACTAGTATGCTATGATAGACTGCCATGTTGGCTGGGTTATTTTTAGCATTCCAGGCGAGCCAGAGTTTTCCTTTTCCCGAGGTGAAGTTGAACCTTCTCCTCCAGTATTGCGGATGGCAGTAGCAGCAGTACAGTTAGCCCAGATAGTCGAGGAGTTTCTAAATATTTTTCCAGCTGAGCTTACAGGAATGTCGCCAGAATAAGAGATCGAGTTTACTATTGACTTGATCCCAGGGGCAGCCCCAGTGTCGGAGAGAGTCTACAGGATGGCACCGTCAGAGTTAGAGATATTATACAAGATGATTGAAGAACTCAGGACCAAGGGATTCATTCGTGCAAGTAGATCGCCTTGGGGAGCCCCCGATGTTTCTTGTGAAAAAGAAGGATGGTACGTCCAGATTATGTGTAGATTATCGTACCTTGAACTCAGTGACAATCAAGAACAGATACCCTCTCCCGAGGATAGATGACTAGTTTGATCAACTCAAAGGGGCGGCAGTATTCTTGAAGATCGACTTGCGATCAGGATACCATCAGATTAGAGTTAGAGAGCAGGACATCCCGAAGACAGCTTTTAGATCTAGATATGGGCATTGGGAGTTCCTTGTTATGCCATTTGGAGCAACCAATACGCCGGCTGTATTCATGGACCTCATGAATCGTATCTTCATGCCTTACTTGGATCAGTTCGTGATTGTGTTCCTAGATGACATCTTGGTCTACAGCAAGAGTGAGGCGGAGCATGAGCAGCATCTCAGAGTTGTCCTCCAGATTCTCCGAGAGCACCAGTTACATGCCAAGTTCAGTAAATGCGAGTTATGGCTCGATCGCATTTCATACTTGGGTCATATCATCACCAGGGAGGAGTAGAAGTGGATCCCCAGAAGATCGTGGCTATTGAAACATGGCTAGTACCCAGCACAGTGGCGGAGGTTCACAGCTTCCTTGGATTGGCCGGCTACTACCGACGATTTGTTTCAGATTTTGCTCGGATTTCAGCACCTATGACCCAGTTGACCCGCAAGGATGCGCAGTTTTCCTGGACAGCAGAATGTCAGGATTCTTTTGAGAAGTTGAAGCGAGGTTTGATGATGGCACCCATCTAACGCTTCCAGATGGGACCGGGGGATTTTTAGTATATTGTGATGCTTCAAGCAGAGGTTTATGATGTGTTTTGATGCAGCATGGGAGGGTAATAGCTTATATATCACGTCAACTTCGTGATCATGAAAGGAATTGTCACTACCATATTTCTAGTGTGAGGGTAATTTAGATATTTTTGGGGTAATTTAAATTTATTAGAATTTATTTGAATTTATGGGCATTTTTAGGAATTATTTTGGAATTGTTTGGACTAGGTTGACTTTGACTAGTTTTGACCCTTGTAGACCAACCTAGGAGCTAACCCTAGTTAGTATGGACTTGGTTAGGTTATATGACTCTAGTCTAACCTAGACTAATCATTGGTTTGGTCATTAGACTCTAATTAGCAATAGGAATTAGAAAGTCATAAGTCATGGCTTATGATGTAGAGCCTTTGGTTAATCATTTAACACATGGCCCTATAAGTTGGCCCAAAGACCAAGACAAATTCCAAAACCCTAATCCCTAGACAAGTGGCCGCCCACCCCTATCCTTATTGGGATCATCACCCTATTTATACTCTCCTAAATTTTAGGGTTGCCTCTTTTTTTAGGAAAGCTCAAGTTAGAGAACAAGGTTTGTTTCCTATTTCAATTAATTCCTAGAATTACATTCCTCTTCTTTTTTCAATCAAATCTCTTCCATTAGGTTCTAATATACCTATTCTTGTTGTCATTAATGTTCTATTTCAGTTTTATGTGATTTAAGTGGATTGGGACATCAAGAGAAGAGCTATTGAAAAGGGGTTTTTCTTGAAAGTTCAACAATAGGTAACTCCTCCATTTCTCCATGAAATTTCGATTTGTTTTCACATTCAGGAAGCCCTAGGAGTTCCCTAAGTGTCTGCATTGGTGTCGTGTCGGGTCTCGTAAGTTTCGTGTCCGTTTGGACACGTATCAGAGTCTGTCTTAAGGTGTTTGTCGAAATGCCTCAAAGGGCATTTCGATTTCATTTGTGCAATCTATTTGAATGGAAATTACTATTTTGTTGTCGCTTATCTTTTCCTTTTGGACTAGGATGATATTAGTGTCTGCTTGTGTCAGATTCGTGGCTTGGACACGACAATCACCACATCCCACACGTTCCCCTGCTACTCGGGGGTTCCACAGGACACGACACGGGGTCTTTGGACATGAAATTCAATGGAGACCTAGGGGCAATGTCTGTCAAGACATTCCCCAAGTTTCATTGGGTTTCATTTGGTATCGAAAGAGTTCTCTCGATGTCCATGGTCGACTGGATTGGGTCTGTCAGTCCAGTTTGGACTGTGATGGGTTCTTGTTCATATTGGACATGTTTGTGTCTGGTTTCTGGACACAAAATTGAGGGTATGACACTGGCACACACTAATTATTATTTACCAACCCTTTTTATGGATTATTGAATGATATTACATAGTCGAGTGGTAGTTCCCCATTTGTTGTGATTGTTTTACTGTTTTATTTCCTGTTTGAATTTCGTTTAATGATTAATACCATGTAAACTAACTATAGGTTAATGTCTGAACAATTTATGACATGTTAGATGCATTTTATGTTAAGATTTTGTTGGGGAATTAATTTCAAGGAAAGGGTGTTGGACTGATACACTATAGTATCAGTGAAGGATACCACTGTTCTTTCCTGTTAATTTCTGTCAATTAGTGTTTTTAATTGCCCTTTAAATCCTGAACATGTGTATCATTTCATAGTAGAGTAGTCTTACAAGTTGGAATAGGTTTTATGTGCATTAAATCAATTTCGACACTGAGTTTAGTGTTTGGAAAACTGAACTCCTATTTCCTGAGTTCATGTTGAGTAAAGGTTTAATTCAAACCTGAGTAGGTGTCTAAGTTACTGTTTGAGTATGTTTCAACTGATTTTTGATCATTACATGTTATAATCCATGATTAACTAAGTTTAAATATAAATATAGGCTTTTGGTTGTGGGAGAAGTTCAGATGTCATTCGATTTTAAACTGGCATTTAAAACACTGTTTAGTTCTTAACCTGTGTACAGTTTCCTTTGAACCAGCCACTTGATTCATTAAACCAATATCTGAGCTTTGAATCCCAGTTCTCAAAAAAAAACCTAGGAAATGATTTCCTTCCCTTCTTTTCCTTCTCAGATAACCTAAAATCTGAGAATAAGTTTCAATTCTGGAAATGTGGCTTGGGTTATATGAAAACTGAAAATTCAGGAACTAGTGTAAACTGATTTTTGTGTTTTTATGAAGCTATGGTTAATTCTAATGTGATATGAACCTGGGAATGTTAGGAGTGAAGACTGAAATTTGGAATTGGTTTTTATGGATGAAAATTGAGCTTTCAATATAGGGTGTTTTGAGGTTGCAAGGTATTAACTATTTTAGTGTTTCCAATGAGTTGAACTTTAAATTCCTGACACTATATACACTGTTTCTTTTGTTCCAGATTTCAATTTCCTCTTTCCTGTTAATGCTTGGTTCACAAATCACAAATCTGAGAATTGATATATGGCCACACACACACACAACAGCAGTCACCTACACAGCCCTTCTTGTATGCCTCACACATCACTCACTCTACACACATTCACATACACATCTAATTCCTATTTTTTCTGTCATGTTCAGTCCACTTTCACCCCCCCCCCTCACACAATTACCTCACTATCATATTACACCTAACACTCTCACAAATCCTATGACACACACACACATCTCTCTACACACTTTGTTAACACACACATACACATATTCACACACACATGAGCCTTTATGCATATGTATATATATATATCTATGTTTAGCTTAATGTTGTATGGGTTATACATTAGCCTAGGGTTATATAGGATATATATATAATGTAAATGTGTAGTGTAGTGAATATGCATATATTGTGTATGTACTAAGCTAGGCTTGATTAGACTAAGGTAGACTAGTTTGGCCTAATTTAGACTTGGTTGACCTAGTTTGACTTCTAGGGTTGACCAGAGTTGACCAAGAGTTTACTTTGACCTAGATTGACCTAGAATCATGTAGAATGCATAGTAGGACTTCATTTTACCATTTTGGACTTGTTGTGACTTGTGTTGTTCTGATTAGGAGCCAGACACCACTCCTCGGACAGTACTTTCATATTGGACACTCAGATACCAGGCGAGTACATTCTCTGATCATTTCATATCTTGCTTAGAATTATTTCCTGTATTAAATTACTTTACTTGTACTGTCACATTGGTCACACGGATTGGTACTATATGTATCCCTTCTTGAGATGTTATCCTTAGGGAGCATCGGGTACTACATGTTCTGTGCGTTTCACTTACATGGCGTATCACTATGCTTCGTTGGTTCACTGATCACTTGTGACATATACTCTTATGATCACAGAGTCTTCCTTGAATCCTTATCCCATACATTGGGTTTTCTAGAATCCCCATTTATGGGACTTCTATGTACCACCCTTCGGGGGCCTTTGCATGGAATCATAACATAACCTGGTTGGATCCTTGTGTATTGATTGAGGGTACGGGGGAGTAGAAGTGGACATGTGAATAATACACCAGTAGTATCTTATCAGAATCATTCCGTAGTGTCTTATCAGAATCGTTCCATGCCATTTACATGTCCATGTTGTACTCTGACTCATTAGCCACTGTTAGTCTCTATCTATAGTAGATATTTCTATTATAGCTTTCTCTCTCTGTTTATATATTGCACTTCTTTTAGTACTTGTATCTTACTTTACTGCATAATTATATTTTCTAACCTGCTATGAACTGTTGAGATGTACTGTGCTCGCTCCTGTCCTGACTGGACCTGTTGAAATATTACAGAGGACGAGGAGGAGGCCTGTCTGGACAATTTCTACGGAGCAGCCTTAGATGACACTTGTAAGATGGACCCTCAGGAGGACCCAGCTCTAGCTGAGGACATCATCCCCATTGCCTAGACTAGATTAGTTAGGCTTATCTTACTTTATGTATTCTTGAGACATGTTTAGCTAGACTTTATTCTGAGCTCTGAGTTGTATATATTCTTTCATTCTGTATCTGAGACCATGTACTTCTGGATATTTGCTGGGTTATCTTAGACTACTTTGTCATCTATTTGTTTCCTTGAGTTCTATTTCATATCGTGTTATCTCTTCCTTAGTTGTGATTGAGTTTATTACTGCTATGTCACCCCCATTCGGGGAGTATAAACTGTTTAGAGATATATTGCTAGATGTATGTTGACCTAGGACTGCGTTCTACCACTGATACTGCGGCGTAGGCTGGACGTACCCACGTCTCGTGCCCTTACTCTAGGGTGCGGGTCGTGACACATTTTTAGTGGTGGCCCATGCAGGTCTAGACTAGAAGTATAGTGGTATTCGAATTAGAGTATCACTACAGCCTGCAGTAGGATATAGGACATTGATTTAAGGTACTCAGTCACTTTAGGAAAATTCTTTTATTGCCATCTAAATCCTTATTGTCAGCTGATCCTTTGAATTTTTTTTAACTGTCCGCCTTTGTTATTTCGTTTCTTTCTCAGAAATTGATACTCTTGTTTGTCTATCTTCAGGATGGTAGAGACTCGATCACAGTGTACCATTCATGGGGATGCTATGGAGGGGACTGCTACCTCCCAACCAGTACAGCGAGGCCAGGGGACTGCAGCTCCTACCACCTCTGTTCGTATTGAGACCTCGGCAGTAGCAGCAGGGGGTATGCCTCCACCGACTCGGAGGCAAGATCCAGTCATCGTAGAGGAGCCCTTCCAGCAGCCGCTCCAGGATACGTGGATGCAGCGCAGATGTTTGCGTACTTCCAGCAGTTTATGGACTGGAAGCAGGCTCGACAGGACAGAGGTATGGAGCTGGCCCTTACGACGGTTGCAGCTCGACCGGTGGTTCAGCAGCCGAGGACACCGGGGATCGAGCAGTTTCAGAAGATGAGCCCAGAGACTTTCTGGGGACAGAGGGGATCCTATATGCCGATGAGTGGATCGAGCAGATAGAGAAGATCTTTCGTTTGGCCAGGATGCCAGCATATCTTCAGATCGAGGCCGCAGCTAGCCGAATGCGAGATCTCGCTCGTACCTAATATCAGTCAGACCCCAGGGTGGGGGTACCGGGGCAGACTTGGGAGCAGTTCAAAGGCTTCTTCACGAAGAAGTTCTGTCCAGATTCAGCACTCAGAGCCTTGGAGTCGCAGTTCGAGAGCCTAGTCCAGGGGAGCCTTTCAGTGGAGGAGTACGCCGGGGAGTTTGGCCGCCTCGGCAGGTTTGTAGAGGGCTTGAGCGAGACGGCGAAGGCCCAGAGGTTCCGGAAGGGTCTAGTCAAGAAGGTCAAGTCCTTGACCAAGGGCAACCGGGATGCTACGTTCGAGGAGATCTTGACGGGAGCCTTGCTAACAGAGGATGATCTTGAGCTTAGGCTCAAGAGAGGGTGAGACCCATTTGGGGGAAGCAGCAGCAGGGGCCAGGCCAAGAGGCCCCACTTTCAGCACCAGCAGATTAGGCAGTTCCAGCCGCAGCCGATTTAGCAAAGGCCAGTTCATCAGCAGCAGCAGCCGAGGCAGCACCAGCAAGGCCCGAGGCAGGTTATTACTTGTGCCTACTGCAAGAAGCCCGGGCATGTCGCCAATGAGTGCCGAAAGAGGCTGGGCCAGTGTCTGGTATGTGGTACAGTAGACCACCAGATGAGGGAGTGCCGCATAGCACGAGCAGGCCCGGGAGGAGGAGCCAGGGCTCCAGCAGGCCAGCAGAGGGGACCAGCCCTGCCGACGCAGCAGCAGAGGTTCGTCCAGCACCAGCAGCAGGCTAGAGGAGGCCACCAGGGGTGAGCTTTCGCCATGGCAGCTGGAGATGCAGAGGTGATAGGAGAGCTGATTGTAGGTTCGATTCTCCTCGACTCCAGTCCAGCTTTTGTATTATTCAATTCCGGTGCTTCGTATAGCTTCATATCAGTATCTTTTGCGATTAGACACGGTATCATAGCTGAATCGTTGCCTAGGACTTACAAGATCACGACCGAGGGTGGCATTATCCTCGTGAGTGATGTTTGTAAGGGTCGGAGAGTAGTTTTGGGAGGCCGTGAGTTGGAGGTGAGCCTGCTCGTAATGCCATTGCCGAACTACGATATAGTACTAGGCATGGATTGGTTGAGCAGGCACCACGCCAGTATTGATTGCAGAGGGGGTAGAGTTCTTTTTAGAGCGCCGGAGGAGCCAGAGTTCGAGCACTCCAGACGTCAGGTAGAGCAGAGCAGCGGAGTCTTCTGTGGAGTCTCAATCGAGGAGCAGGCGATTCCACACCCCTTGATAGCAGATTATATAGATATTTTCCCAGATGAGTTGCCGAGATTGCCACCAGACAGAGACATAGAATTCTCGATAGACTTGGTTCCAGGAGCGGAACCCATCTCTCAGCATGTCTATCGGATGAACAACAGCGAGCTGGTGGAGCTGAAGAAGCAGGTGGGTGAGCTACAGGATAAGGGCTTCATCCGCTCGAGTTCGTCACCATGGGGTGCACCAGTGTTGTTCGTGCCGAAGAAGGATGGGTCAGTACGCATGTGTATTGACTATAGGGCACTCAACAACCTCACGATCAAGAACAAATACCCACTATCGCAGATCGACGATCTATTTGATCAGTTGAGCGGAGCTCGGGTATTTTCCAAGATTGATCTGAGGTCGGGATATCATCAGGTGAAGGTAAAGAGGGAGGATATTCCCAAGACCACTTTCAGGACGCGGTACGGGCAGTTTGAGTTTTTGGTTATGCCGTTTGGGCTAACGAATGCACCAGCAGTGTTTATAAACCTTATGAACAAGATGTTCCACCAATATCTGGATTAATTTGTAGTGGTGTTCATTGACAACATCTTGGTATATTCCAAGACTGAGGAGGAGCACAAGGAGCATTTGAGGATCGTGCTGGAAACTCTCAGGAAGGAGCAGCTTTACGTGAAGCTCTCCAAGTACAAGTTCTTCTTGGACCGGGTGGACTTCTTGGGGCATGTGGTGACTGGAGATGGTATCTCAGTTGACCCCAAGAAGATTGTAGCAGTTGAGGCATGGGCAGCGCCAACTTCAGTTGCAGAGATCAGGAGTTTCCTGGGGCTGGCAGGATATTATCGGAGATTTGTGCAGGATTTCTCCCGGGTTGCAGAGCCGTTGACTCGGTTGACTCGGAAGGATGCTGAGTTCGTTTGGCCAAAGGAGTGTCAGACATCTTTTGATGAGTTGAAAAAGTGGCTTACGACAGCTCCGATTCTGACATTGTCTTCAGGATCATGTGGTTTCACTATATATAGTGATGCTTCAGGGAAGGGGCTGGGTTGCGTCTTACAGCAGCATGGGAAGGTGATTGCCTATGCTTCCAGGCAATTGCGTTCCCATGAGAAGAACTACCCTACCCACGACCTGGAGCTGGCAGCAGTGATATTTGCTCTGAAGCTGTGGAAGCATTATCTGTATAGTGAGAGGGTAGAGATCTTCACAGATCACAAGAGCTTAAAGTATGTGTTCACTCAGAAGGAGTTGAACATGAGACAGCACAGATGGCTAGAGTTGATGAAGGATTTTGACATCCTACTTCAGTATCACCCAGGGAAGGCCAACGTGGTTGCCGATGCCTTGAGTAGGTATCCGACAGCCATTGGTTTGACCATGGATCGGCATTTGCTTGCAGACTTGGAGAGCCTTGGGATTGAGGTGATCATGCCCGGAGTGCAGATGCAGTTATGGGGGATGCAGATTCAGTCAAACTTGGGGGAGAGGATCAAGTCGGCACAGTTTGAGGACGTTGCTCTGCGGTGTCTCTGAGAGCAGGTTCGAGCAGGATTGTTGGAGGGCGAGTTTTCTCTTGCAGAGGATGGTGCCTTGAGGCACGGTTCCAGGTTATGTGTGCCCAGCGGAGATCTCAGGAAGCAGATTATGCAGGAGGCCCATAAATCTCAGTACTCTATACACCCGGGTGCCAACAAGATGTACCGAGATCTGAGGGAGCATGTTTGGTGGTCAGGGATGAAGTGGGAGGTGGCTCGCTTCGTGGCTAGGTGCTTGGTCTGTCAGCAGGTCAAGACAGAGAGGCAGAGGCCCGGTGGATTGTTGCAGCCGCTTCCCATTCCCGAGTGGAAATGGGAGCATATCACTATGGACTTCATTTCAGGATTGTCGTGTACTCCAGGAGGGAAAGATGCGATTTGGGTCATCGTTGACAGGTTGACCAAATCGGCCCACTTTTTGCCATTCAAGGTGGGTACGTCTACAGAGAGGCTGGCGGAGATGTATATACGGCAGATAGTCAGGATTTACGGGGTTCCAGTCAGCATCATCTCAGATCGGGATAGCCATTTTACTTTCTATTTCTGGAGGAGTCTGCAGACCAGCTTGGGCACTCAGCTCAAGTTTAGTACTGCATACCACCCCCAGACGAACGGACAGTCAGAGCGGACTATTCGGACACTTGAGGATATGCTGCGGACGTACGTCCTGGACTTTGGAGGTTCCTGTGAGGATCATCTCCGTTTGGTGGAGTTTGCTTACAATAATAGTTTCCAGGCCAGCATTGAGATGTTACCTTTTGAGGCTCTGTACGGGCGTAGGTGTCATACACCCTTATCTTGGGATGTTGTTGGTGAGCGAGCTTTACTGGGGCCAGAGATGGTTGTTGATGCAGCCGAGAAGGTGAAGCTCATCAGGGATAGACTTCGCGTGGCACAGGACAGACATCGGCACTGGGCCGATAGCCACCGGAGGCCGTTGGAGTTTGAGGTACAGTTAGAGTAGGATTAGATTTAGGTTTATTTGTTTGTGTTTTTGATCATGTTTATTTATTATAATTAATTGAGACCTTGCTTGTGATTAGGTCAGAGACCAGGTTTTCTAGGATATCTTCGACTCGTGGTACGATACGTTTTGGTGGAGACGGGAAGCTTAGCCCGTGCTTCATCGGCCCTTTCGTTATCAACGGAAGAGTCGGTGACGTTGCATACAGGCTAGACTTACCGTCTGTGCTAGTGGGGGTCCATAACATATTTCATGTATCACAGTTGAGACGGTACGTGGCTGACCCTAGCCATGTGCTCGATCATTCGGAGATTGAGGTTGGGCCTTCTCTCAGCTATCCAGAGCAGCCAGTGGAGATTCTGGATCGACGGAAGAAGGTTCTGAGGAACCAGGTGATACCCTTGGTACGCGTCGCATGGAGGCATCATTCTCCAGGAGAGTCTACCTGGGAGCTGGAGGATGAGATGCGCGAGCGCTACCCTTATCTTTTTGGACCGTGAGGTATACTTTCTATCCTTCTCATCAGTTGTATTTTGCCTTTCAATTTTGAGGACAAAATTCTTTTAAGGAGGGTAGATTTGTCACTACCACATTTCTAGTATGAGAGTAATTTTGACATTTTTGGGGTAGTTTAAATTTATTAGAATTTATTTGAATTTATGGGAATTTTTAGGAATTATTTTGGAATTGTTTGGACTAGGTTGACTTTGACTAGTTTTGACCCTTGTAGACCAACCTAGGAACTAACCCTAGTTAGTATGGACTTGGTTAGGTTATATGACTCTAGTCTAACCTAGACTAATCATTGGTTTGGTCATTAGATTCTAATTAGCAATAGGAATTAGAAAGTCATAAGTCATGGCTTATGATTTAGAGCCTTTGGTTAATCATTTAACACATAGCCTTGTAAGTTGGCCCAAAGCCCAAGACAAATTCCAAAACCCTAATCCCTAGACAAGTGGCCGGCCACCCCTATCCTTATTGGGATCATCACCCTATTTATACTCTCCTAAATTTTAGGGTTGCCTCTTTTTTAGGAAAGCTCAAGTTAGAGAACAAGGTTTGTTTCCTATTTCAATTAATTCCTAGAATTCCATTCCTCTTCCTTTTTCAATCAAATCTCTTCTATTAGGTTCTAATATACCTATTCTTACTGTCATTAATGTTCCATTTCAGTTTGATGTGATTTGAGTGGATTGGGACATCAAGAGAAGAGCTATTGAAAAGGGGTTTTTCTTGAAAGTTCAACAATAGGTAACTCCTCCATTTCTCCATGAAATTTTGATTTGTTTTCACATTCAGGAAGCCCTAGGAGTCCCCTAAGTGTCTGCATTGGTGTCGTGTCAGTTCTCGTAAGTTTCGTGTCTGTTTGGACACGTATCAAAGTCTGTCTTAAGGTGTTTGTCGAAATGCCTCAAAGGGCATTTCGATTTTATTTGTGCAATCTATTTGAATGGAAATTACTATTTTGCTGTCGCTTAACTTTTTCTTTTGGACTGGGGTGATATTAGTGTCTGCTTGTGTCGGATTTATGGCTTGGACACGGCAATCACCACAGCCCACACGTTCCCCTGCTACTCGGGGGTTCCACAGGATACGACACGGGATCTTTGGATACGAAATTCAATGGAGACCTAGGGGCAATGTCTGTCAAGACATTCCCCAAGTTTCATTGGGTTTCGTTTGGTATCGAGAGAGTTCTCTCGATGTCCATGGTCGACTGGACTGGGTCTGTCAGTCCAGTTTAGACTGTGATAGGTTCTTGTTCATATTGGACACGTTTGTGTCTGGTTTCCGGACACGAAATTGAGGGTATGACACTGGCACACACTAATTATTATTTATCAACCCTTTTTATGGATTATTGAATGATATTACATAGTCGAGTGGCAGTTCCCCATTTGTTGTGATTGTTTCACTATTTTATTTCCTATTTGAATTTCGTTTAATGATTAATACCATGTAAACTAACTTTAGGTTAATATCTGAATAATTTATGACATGTTAGATGCATTTCATGTTAAGATTTTGTTGGGGAATTAATTTCAAGGGAAGGGTGTTGGACTGATACACTATAGTACCAGTGAAGGATACCACTGTTCTTCCCTGTTAATTCCTGTTAATTCGTGTTTTTAATTGCCCTTTAAATCCTGAACATGTGTATCATTTCATAGTAGAGTAGTCTTACAAGTTGGATTAGGTTTTATGTGCATTAAATCAATTTCGACACTGAGTTTAGTGTTTGGAAAACTGAACTCCTATTTCCTGAGTTCATGTTGAGTAAAGGTTTAATTCAAACCTGAGTAGGTGTCTAAGTTACTGTTTGAGTTTGTTTCAACTGATTTTTGATCATTACATGTTATAATCCATGATTAACTAAGTTTAAATACAAATATAGGCTTTTGGTTGTGGGAGAAGTTCAGATGTCATTCGATTTTAAAGTGGCATTTAAAATACTGTTTAGTTATTAACCTGTGTACGGTTTCCTTTGAACCAGCCACTTGATTCATTAAACCAATATCTGAGCTTTGAATCCCAGTTCTCAAAAAAAACCTGGGAAATGATTTTCTTCCCTTCTTTTCCTTCTCAGATAACCTGAAATCTGAGAATAAGTTTTAATTCTAGAAATGTGGCTTGGGTTATATGAAAACTGAGAATTCAGGAACTAGTGTAAACTGATTTTTGTGTTTTTATGAAGCTATGGTTAATTCTAATGTGATATGAACCTGGGAATGTTATGAGTGAAGACTGAAATTTGGAATTGGTTTTTATGGATGAAAACTGAGCTTTAAATATAGGGTGTTTTGAGGTTGCAAGGTATTAACTGTTTTAGTGTTTCCAATGAGTTGAACTTTAAATTCCTGAAACTATATACATTGTTTCTTTTGTTCCAGATTTCAATTTCCTCTTTCCTGTTAATGCATGGTTCACAAATTTGAGAATTGATATATGGCTACACACACACACAATAGCAGTCACCTACACAGCCCCTCTTGTATGCCTCACACATCACTCACTCTACACACATTCACATACACATCTATTTCCTATTTTTTCTGTCATGTTCAGTCCACTTTCATCCCCCCCTCACACAATTACCTCACTATCATATTACACCTAACACTCTCACAAATCCTATGACACACACACACACATCTCTCTACACACTTTGTTAACACACACACATACACATATTCACACACACATGAGCCTTTATGCATATGTATATATATATATATCTATGTTTAGCTTAATGTTGTATGGGTTATACATTAGCCTAGGGTTATATAGGATATATATATATAATATAAATGTGTAGTGTAGTGAATATGCATATATTGTGTATGTACTAAGATAGGCTTGATTAGACTAAGGTAGACTAGTTTGGCCTAATTTAGACTTGGTTGACCTAGTTTGACTTCTAGGGTTGACCAGAGTTGACCAAGAGTTGACTTTGGCCTAGATTGACCTAGAATTATGTAGAATGCATAGTAGGACTTCATTTTACAATTTTGGACTTGTTGTGACTTGTGTTGTTCTGATTAGGAGCCAGACACCACTCCTCGGACAGTACTTTCATATTGGACACTCAGATACCAGGCGAGTACATTCTCTGATCATTTCATATCTTGCTTAGAATTATTTCCTGCATTAAATTACTTTACTTGTACTGTCACGTTGGTCATACGGATTGGTACTATATTTATCCCTTCTTGAGATGTTATCCTTAGGGAGCATCGGTTACTACATGTTCTGTGCGTTTCACTTACATGGCGTATCACTATGCTTCGTTGGTTCACTGATCACTTGTGACATATACTCTTATGATCACAGAGTCTTCCTTGAATCCTTATCCCATACATTGGGTTTCCTAGAATCCCCATTTATGGGACTTCTATGTACCACCCTTCGGGGGCCTTTGCATGGAATCATAACATAACCTGGTTGGATCCTTGTGTATTGATTGGGGGTACGGGGGAGTAGAAGTGGACATGTGAATAATACACCAGTAGTATCTTATCAGAATCATTTCGTAGTGTCTTATCAGAATCATCCCATGCCATTTACATGTCCATGTTGTACTCTGACTCACTAGCCACTGTTAGTCTCTATCTATAGTAGATATTTCTATTACAGCTTTCTCTCTCTGTTTACATACTGCACTTCTTTCAGTACTTGTATCTTACTTTACTGCATGATTATATTTTCTAACCTGCTATGAATAGTTGAGATGCATTGTGCTCGCTCCTGTCCTGACTGAACCTGTTGAAATATTACAGAGGACGAGGAGGAGGCCTGTCTGGACACTTTCTACGGGACAGCCTTAGATGACACTTGTGAGCTGGACCCTCAGGAGGACCCAGCTCTAGCTGAGGACATCACCCCCATTGCCTAGACTAGATTAGTTAGGCTTATCTTACTTTATGTAGTCTTGAGACATGTTTAGCTAGACTTTATTCTAAGCTCTGAGTTGTATATATTCTTTCATTCTGTATCTGAGACCATGTACTTCTGGATATTTGCTGGGTTATCTTAGACTACTTTGTCATCTATTTGATTCCTTAAGTTCTATTTCATATCGTGATATCTCTTCCTTAGTTGTGATTGAGTTTATTACTGCTATGTCACCCCCATTCGGGGAGTATAAACTACTTAGAGATATATTGCTAGATGTATGTTGACCTAGGACAGCGTTCTACCGCCGACACTGCGGCGTAGGCTGGACGTACCCACGTCTCGTGCCCTTACTCTAGGGTGCGGGTCGTGACAGGAATTACCCGACCTATGACTTGGAGTTGGCAGCAGTAGTATTTGTACTTAAGCTTTGGAGACACTACTTGTATGGAGATAGGGTGAAGATTTTCACCGACCACAAGAGCTTGAAGCATGTGTTTACCCAGAAGGATCTTAACATGCGTCAGAGAAGGTGGCTAGAGCTACTTGTGGATTATGATATCAACCTGCAATATCACCCAGGGAAGGCCAACGTTGTTGCAGATGCATTGAGCAGGAGAGCTGGAGTTTATTTTCTAACATCGCAACCAAAGTTATTATCAGATCTTCAGAAGATGGATATAGAAGTTGTCATTCCTACTAGTGTGGCATTGATGGCCATCATACAAGTTCAGTCCAGTATAGTTGAGAGGATCAAGTTAGCTCAGTCAACAGATTCCAAGCTTCAGCGACTCAGAGCAGAGTGTGAGACAGGACGACGACCAGAGTTATGCATTCATGAAGATGGTACACTTTGACATGGAAAGCATCTTTGTGTACCCAGTGGAGATATTAGACAGGAGATCATGGCAGAAGCTCACAGTTCTCAGTACTCGATTCATCCGGGCGGTATGAAGATATACCGTGATATTCGTCAACACTTTTGGTCGATTGGCATGAAGAGGGAGATATCCCGGTTTGTCTCTCGGTGTTTGGTTTGCCAATAAGTTAAAGCTGAACATCAGAGACCGGCTGGACTTCTTCTGCCCTTGCCAATTCTAGAATGAAAGTGGGAGCATATAACCATAGATTTCGTGACTGGATTACCTAGGTCCTCGGCCGGTAGAGATGCTATTTGGGTTATTATAGACAGGCTCATGAAGGTGGCTCACTTTCTTTCATTCAGAGTTGGTCAGTCGATGGCTCAGTTAGCAAAGATGTACCTCAGACGGATCGTCAGATTTTATGGTATACAAGTCAGTATCACTTTGGACAGAGATTCAAGATTTACATCGCACTTTTGGCATATTCTGCAAGAGAGTTTGGGAACTCACCTCCAGTTTAGCTCAGCTTATCATCCACAGACAGATGGTCAGTCAGAGCATCCCATATGAACCTTGGAAGATATGTTGAGATCTTGTACACTCGACTTCGGTGGTTCGTAGAAGGATCACCTGCACCTGGTGGAGTTCTCGTACAATAGCAGTTTCCAGGCCAGTATCCAAATGGCCCCCTTTGAAGCCTTGTACGGTAGGAAATGCAGATCCCCTTTAGCTTGGGATGATATCGATGAAAGGCAAATGCTTGGCCAGAGATGGTGACGCGGACTATTGAGATAGTCAGACAAGTCAGGGATCATCTTCGAGTTGCACAAGATCGCCAGCGCCACTGGGCCGATTCTCATCGGCGCCCCCTTGAATTTTCTGTCGGCAACCATGTATTCCTTAGGATCTTACCTAACCGTGGCATCATTTGTTTTGGCATACGGAAAAAGCTTAGTCCTAGGTATATAGGACCGTTCGATATCCTCGAGCGAGTAGGAGATGTGTCCTATCGTCTCGCTCTCCCGCCGTCATTGCGTGAGGTGCATGATGTCTTCCATGTATCCCAATTACGACGATATATCCCGAATCTGAGTCATGTCCTGGATTATTCAGAATTGGTTGTTGGTACCAACCTTTCGTATAAGGAGAGACCCGTATCCGTATTGGACCGGAGAGAGAAGATACTCAAGAACAAGACAATTAGTTTAGTCCGTGTTGCTTGGGGTCATCACTTTCTAGGTGAGTCAACATGAAAATGTGAGGATGATATCCGATCGCAATATCCCGACCTGTTTGACTCGTAAGGTATAATGTCCTTCTTATGCCTTATACCCTCGGCTTCCTTCCTTGCATGAATGATTGCTTGATTGATTGCCTAGTTATAACTTGCTTGTGATTAGTATAGTTCGTCCTTGCCTCTCTAGCCTCTTAATTAAATTTCGAGGACGAAATTCTTTTAAGGTGGGTAGAGTTGTAACGCCCGTAGTTCGTATTACGTATTTTGGCATGCGTGTACGTATCTTGGACCTATATTTCGACTTGACCTGATTGGCTAGCCTTGGGTTTTTGCATTGGCATAGATTAGTTAGTACTTTATGGTTCTGGCATGCATTGGGTTCGGTTGGGTTCGGCTTTGTTGGGCTTGGTTTGGGTTGATATGCAAACCACTACCTACCACCATCCCTCATTTATTAACCCAACAACCATTCTCTCTCCTCATTCATTACTCATTTACTACTTCTTTTCTTCTTCCTCATTTATTCTCCATCGAGCACCACCGTAGGCAAGTGCAACTTGCTTCATAGAGGAACTCAAGTTTTATTGTTCCATTGTCTTCCTCACGAGATTCTGAGACACTTTAGTACTTAGCATTTTTAGTTTCATTGGTTCATTCCATGTAGATCTAAGTTTGTGACTGGATTTCTTGGTTTTGATCTACTAAACTGGCTTATTTTTGAAAACTAAGAGTTCTATGTGGAAGGCCTTCTGATGTTACGCAAGTTTGGTTTTGGAATGGTTGGATTTCATCGAGTCTTGACCGAGATGGGGTTTTCTTGAGCTCTTAAGCTTTTACGCCTGCTTGTCTTGGCCTTGTGGAGAAGATGAAGTTTTACGCACACGTTCTTACGTGCTAGCGTAGTATTTAGTTTTACGCACATATTCTTACGTGCTAGCGTAGTATCTAGCTTTACGCACACGTTCTTACGTGCTAGCGTAGTATTTAGTTTTATGCACACATTCTTACGTGCTAGCGTATTATTTAGTTTTATGCCCATATTTTACGTGCCAGCGTATCATTTACCCCCCCTTTTTACGCACACGTTTCACATGCCCGCGTATTAATTACCCTTTACGCACACGTTCTCACGAGACCGCGTAATCTATTCTACGCAGAGCTGAACCGAGCTCTACGCAGAGACTAGACTCCCGCTCGCGTAGAGGATTCGCCCGTGTAGAGTCTCGCCTGTATGCGGCTTGCTAGTGTAAAGTGCTTGCTCGCGTAGAATTCCACCCACCTGCTTTCTTGCTCGCGTAGAGCTGTTTTACGCTCGGGGTCTAGTTGGCCTAGCGTAGTCTTGCCTGCGTAGAGCTGCCTATCCTTAGGTCTTACCCGCGTAGAGCTGTTTTACGCTCGGGGTCTATTTGGCCTAGCATAGTCTTGCTCGCATAGAGACTTTGAGTCCCTATGGCATACCCAGTTGCCCTTTTTATATTCTTACGCCTTTTGTCATGAACTTGATAATTACGTATTTATTTAATATGTTTGGACTGATAATTGTACATGGCACGGTATAACAAATAAATTGACATGACATGACATGACAAGACATAACAAGCAAGCCTGATAAAAACTATTGAATGTTGTTGCGACGGCTAACATGACATGACAAGAATGAATGGCCAGGACACCGTGGACGATTGTATTTGTACAAGTGAACCAGTAATGTCTTGCATCATGTCTAGGGTAGGGACCCCTGAGTACCACGGTTAGGGGTACCTACGGACTTGACTAAGGTTAATAACTAGAATAATCCAGTAGTCATGAAAAGATTTCCCAGCTACAGGCAATCTCGTTATCTGGACGCGCAAGTGGACTTGTAGCCTGCCGACGAGTAAGAAATATTTCCAGCACACTGTCATGTGTTTCACCCTTCATAAACGGATATTCGACCTGGATAACCTGGATGGTCTGCAGGGCTTGTGGCTGTTGTAATATCTCATTACATCTTGCTAGTAACTAGGCATGTGATAATCCTAGCTAGTTAAAGTATCAAGCCATACTTATTGCTTGGCCATGATTGATTGGAGGGAGTCTAACTCAGTCTAGTCTTATTCTGATCCTGTACAAGATTGTGGCACGACCTGATTGTTTGTGCTTTGCCTTATCGATAAATGATGGAAATCAAGTTCCGTTCAGACGAAGGGTTACAACCCCGGTCCTTGTCTGGTTTAAGGGTTGTAACTCGGTTATCTGAATAGTTCCATGGTTATCTCATCGTATATCGTCATGATTTTCTATATTTCCAGCCATTTATTATATAATTATGTTTTGTGCTAATTGCTGGTTTTAGTTCTTAAGTGAAGCCTCCTTTGTGGCACCTGCTCTTTCTGGGATCTGACCCAGCTGGTTTTGCATGGCCAGATATCGGTGCAGCTCCAGAGGATCTCCCTACCTTCCAGCCAGATGGTGACCACCAGGCGTAACCAAGGCAACGAGTGGGTTTCCCTTTGTTCTTTCACTTTATTGTAAAAATATTCTTTTGAGGCGTTTAGCCGGCGAGCACGTGTTAGCTCGTATTGCACTTTACTTGCTGTGTGCCTACGAGCTGTAACATGATTGACAAATCCTAGGGTTGATCATGTATGACTGAAACTCTTGCTAGTCTTCACCTTTTGTATGACTAGCTTCATGATCATCCACATATGTAATGTATGGGACGCCTTACTATTGTATAATTAGTGCTCTGATATCTTGTAACTGCTATTACTTGCTTGAGATTGAGACAATAGGCTTGTTCATGACCATAAGAGACTGATGGCTTATAGTTAAACCCTCACGTATCCAGACAGCCGTGACCGTATAGCAAGGTGGATTCCATTTTAATATACGTAGCTAGGTATGTATGCCCCCGCTCTCCAGTATTCTGGTTCTGGGGTGTTAAAAGATGAGCTTCTAAGACCATGATTATTGAGGACGAGACTCTAGAAGGAGTACGACCATCTTAATTTCGAGGACAAAATTTTTCTAAGGAGGGTAGATTTGTAACCACCACTTTTCTAAAATGAGGGCAATTTTAAACTTTTATAAAATTGATTATTTAATACTAGGTTTAAATCATGTTATTGATTTATTGATAAATTTTGATTATTTTAATATCATTAAATTAGTGTTTTGTGATTTTATTATTTGGCTAGCATAACCTTAGAGCTACTTAGCTTAAAGACAAACCATGACCATGGAGGCCTAACCCATGTGATTAGATTAGCTAATTATCACTTTTTTGGCAAAGGGTATTTTGGTCATTTTGTGACTTTTAAATTATTTAGGATTTTAATTAATTGGAAAATTTTAGATTATTTTAATAATATTTAAATTGATACATTGTGATTTTCGACATTTTTTATATTTTAATATTTTGGAAGTTTTTATATTTTAATATTAATTTTACGGGATTTGTTTAGTCGGGTTTGAGTTTCGTTTCGTTCCGACTTGTGTTAGTGACCCGGGTAGCTTAGACTCTAGACGGGACCCCAAGATTAGTTAGTCATGGCCGACAAACCCCACTAATTAAGTTAGTAAGTTTTGACTAATCCCACTTGTTAGATTGGTTAAGTTAGAGGCTTAAATTTAACCCTTTTGATCCCAAACTTGAACCTAACTTAAAATTAACCAAGAGGACTAGTTGAGGCCTTATTGGGCTTTCCTCCAAGGCCCAAATAGGATTTAATGGCAGCCACTATAGGTAGGTTAGCCTCCCTTCCTTTCATTTCATTCCATCTTGTCTCTTTTCCTTCACAAAGTGTTCTTCCCCAAATTAGAGAGCTTTTCTCTTTGATTTGATCTCCAAATCTCTTCATTCTTCCACCAAAACTTTCATCCAACCTTCTCATACTATTAAGGAAGGGTGCTAGCAAAAATTTAGATCAAAGTGCAAGGAGCAGTGTCCATTTTGGAAGGATCTTCGTATCGGAGCCTTGTCCTTGAGAGTATCATTGGGATTCCACTCCCAATAGGTAAAATCAACCCTATAAATTGATTTTCTATGCATATTAATTAGTTTTGAATCCATAGGATCCAACCCCATGCATGTACCCCCTTTAGATTCAAGTTTGAGGCCATTTGGAGCTCTCTAGAGCAAGTTAGAATTGTGTCTTGTGTCCTACTTATTAGATCTCAAATTAGGACACCTCATATGTTTGGTTTAATGTCTAATAGGTTTAATTGTGTTTTAATTTTAGTTTTAGACATGTTAGACGATGGATTGATGTTAGTTAGGATGGTTAGAATGAGTTTTATTTGGATACCCATGGTTAGATCTAAGTGGTTTAGTCTACATGTCATATTTTTAGCCTTAACTTGTCATTTTAGTGTCTCTTTATATAATGGACTATTTTGTATATATATAATAGGTATGTTAGGTATATTTCATATATTTTGATGTGTGTTGATATGTTGTTAGTGGTGTGCTTGTGTTAGAGGAGAGGGAAGTGTGGTTTGATGTGTGTCTTGAGTGGTGTGGAGAGTGAGATGTGTTTCTTTTGTCCAAACAATCCAAATTTGTCATAATATTCATCCACGTTTTTAGTAGCCGTAGCAACCTAGAAATGTCATAACTTTTAGCTTAGAACTCCGATTAATCTTCTATTTTTTTAAAAGAACTGTAACGAAGTTAGCTTTCTAAATATATATATATATATATCAATATTAATAGGTCAAATGCATTCTAGAACTTTCTGTAGAACTGTTTGAGTGTCAAATGTACAAAAGACAAACGCGTTTCGGAAAGATAATACGAAGGGATACAACATACTTTATCCTAAAACTTAGTGAAGGCCCAACTGGTACAGTATTGATTATAAGTAGAAGAGTGACTATACGATATAGGCATTTTGTGTAACCTATGAGCCTATGTAGTATGGATATTAAGTGAATGTAGTTATCATAGGTTGTCGAGTATATGTATGATATAATGCATATATATATGTATATAAATATGTATATAAATATATATAAATATGTATATATATATATTTATATTTATATATATATATATATATATATATATATATATATATATATATATATATATATATATATATATTATTGTTAGGTAATATATGTTAGTATGTTAGATGTTGGTTAGTAGAGAGTTAAATATGTTAGAGTTGTTATATGTTAGTGTAAGTTATATATGTTAGTATATTTGTTAGATGTTGGTTAGTAGAGGGTTAGATATATTAGAGTTTGTTATATGTTAGTGTAAGTTATATTTGTTAGTATGAGTATTAGTTAGATAGTAGAGGTTAGTATTTTGTTAGATATTTGATATCTTGTTAGATAGTTTGATGTTAGATATCTAGTATGTTTGATATTGATATGTTAGTAGGTTATATTAGTTCTAGATATTGGTATGTTAAAAAGTTAGTCTCTATAGGTTATATGTTAGATATTAGTTAAGATGTTATGTTAGTACATTAGATAGTTAATTAATTAGATATTTGAGGGGTATCTTGGTATCTCATGATACCAAGTTAGTATCTTAAGGTAAACATGAATTACCTTTACCTTTAAGGTAAATGATTAGTTTATCTTATGACCAAGGTATTGGTTTTGGGATGCCAATATGACCAATGTGATATATATGTAATGTATATTATATAACTAAGTTTGTGTACCTTGTTAGCTATATGCCTTGATTTAGGCTATGTGTTAGATAGCAATGGTACTAGTATACAGACTTGTTTAGACCTAGAATTGACTAACCTAGACTAGTTTGACCAAACGTTAGCTAGTTTGACCACATTAGACTAGTTGTCCTAGTTTGACTAGATTGTTGACCAGAGTTGACCAAGAGTTGACTTTGACCTAGATTGACTTAGACTCATGTAGATTGTATTATAATTTTAATTACCATATAAATTGAACTCTTTATAACCTGTGTTGCTCTAACTAGGTCTATGTGACTCCGGTTAGCTATCTTTTTATATCAGATGTTCAGGATATCATGCGAGTATATTCTCTGACCGTTTCATACTTATTAGGATTTATATTCTTGCTCTAGATTATTTTACTTGATGCTGTCATGTTGTTAACACGGATTGGTACTATATGGATCTTTTTATGAGATGTTATCCCCCTCGGGAGCATCGGATACTTCATGTCATGTGTGTTTCACTTACATAATGTATGTCTATACTTTCATTATTCATGTATCCTCTGGTGAATCATGTATCCTCATATTCACAGAGCCCTCATGAATTAATTTCACGTGCTCATGTTTGTGAGGCAGTGAATCATGAATCTTAATATAACTTGTCTCGATCCTTGTGTATTGATTGGGGATAGGAGAGTAGAAATACTCATGTGAATAATTCCAAAGTAGTGTAGTCATGAATCAACTCTGTAGTATAGCCATGAATCATTTCCAGCTGTTCACATGTCTATCTTGTACTCTAAATCACTAGTCACTGATAGTTCTCTACTTATAGTAGATACTTCCATTATAGTTATCTCTTTTACTTTATGTACATTCTTTCAGTTATTCATGTATCTAACTCTATTGCATGTTTTATATTTTTTGACATAATATGAACTGCGTGAGATGTATTGTGCTCGTTCCTGTCCTGACTGGCCCTGTTAAAAATATTACAGATGGTTGCCTTGAGCACACTTGCCCGACTTGCTTGGGATCTAGAGACGATATAGCTACCTTTGGCCCGGACACTCAGAAGTGATCGAAAGATTAGTTTAGTAGACTTGCATTAGTCTTTCATTTGAACTTGTATTGTTATGAGTTGAGATCTTGACTTTGTTTCGAGATTGTTTGAGATATTATTATTTTAGGAGTTTATACAGTTGTTGGAGTTTGGAGTTAGTATAGCTTTGTGATTCTGTGTTATCTTATCGTGCTTAGACTGTGATTGAGTATTATCATATCTTATACTTGTCCCCCGTTCGGAGTTGAGTTTTGACAAGTACATTATATAATTACGTGAGTTGTTGTTTAGATAGTAACCTTGTATAACGTTCTACTGTCGATTCTGCGGCGTAGGCCGGACGCTGTTACGCACTATGCCCTTACACAGGGTGCGGGTCGTGACACGTTTTTAGTGGTGGCCCATGCAGGTCATGAGTCGCATTAGTGCAATGTCGTGGTAGTACAACGATTAGTTGTACTTTTGCGCATCTGCGATAGGAACTAAGGAATAGGCTTTAATAGAGAGGTTACTCAATCACAGTTAGGACTACTTGATAAGATTCCTGGGATGACACTTGAGAATCTCATTATAAACTATCTCAAAATTCGATTCTGACAGTTTCTGTCTACTTCCTTGTTCATCGTTGAATCTGATTCTTGGTATTCATTATTGACTTGATTTTCTACCAAGATAATATTATGGGCTAGGTTGCCTCGGTCATGGAATCTAGATTCTTCTACAGCCATATTAACTGGTTTGGCGATGAGATAGAGTCTGATTTTGGATATATTTCTCGGGTGTGAGAATTTAAAGTTTTCGCAGCCAAGCTAGCGACAATGTAAAAATTTTAAATACCATGATTCTAGAGGTATCTACCTTAGTTACGGACTCTATGGATTATCGTTGTTGTACTTACTGGCGTAACGAGGATTCTGGTAAAATGGTTCTGGATAGACAGGTATGATTATCAGATTGCAGAATAAATATCGTATAGATGGTGCCCTAGTATAATGGAGTAGAATAATAGTGTGGATGTCACTTGAGTATCATGGATTAGACAAAGGAAGTTAGGTCACCTGTAGCGTAGCACCATACCCCGCACCATCAAAGAGATATACCCCAGAGGGGCAGGGCTTTTGCACTGACGGTTGTGGAGACTGACGCTATTAGTGACGAGTTAGCAGGTATGTCCTTCTTGTCCTTCTTTTCCATCTTGTTGTGTGATTCCATTAGTACCTGTATGGATGTTTTGTACTGTGATAGATAGTATAGTGACCTGATCGAGACTATGATATCACGACCAGTAGGAGTCATGTTTTGCATGCTTTAAAAAGAATTTTCTCGACCTTGATTGCTGGAGGTTTGACCTAGAAGGAGTATGATGATTTGGACAAGCCATAGGATTATCAGACAGTATCTTGGGAAGGTTTTGAACATATCATCTTTGCTTTTGTTTCAATCTTTTTCAAAAAAAAATATAATGTTTTCCATCACAAATTAACTTAGGAGTAGGGATAACTTCAGATAACTAGTCTAATTCTTTGTAGAACTTCATTAGTTATAACTCTTCCATAGTATATGGTTTGATAGCTTGTATTAGGACTTATTCTTAGGTATAGTAGTCTAGTTGACATTAGACTAGTAACCCTTTATAGTTAAATCTCTGTTGATTTTGACTATCAGTTTCATATAGGATGTTAGTCTGCTTAGGAGGTAGTGACCCCTCCGGCTCACCAGAAGGATAGTGGGATAAATTGGTGGTTAGAACAGTGATATTTCGTAGGTGTACTTGAGAAACAACAAGGATATTCGAGGTCGGTTTGTTTTGTAGACTTGAATAATTTTAGGTTATTGATTCTCGAGATATTTCACTTAAGAATGTAACGCTAAATTTAGGAATTGAGAAATGGAGAAGAGAATGTAACTATAAAGCGATGATGATACCAAAATTGAATAAGATGTTGGTAAGAAGACAAAGTGAACACAAGGATTTTGGGTTATGGGAAAATTTAAAGATTTTGTAGAGGTTTTAAAATTTAAGAAGAATAATATTTGAAGGTGTACGTGAAGGAAATACGAAGGTCGATTTTATAATAAAGAATAAGTTCCTGCATGACATAGTAGTATTAGCTTCAAATAAATTCGAGGACAGTAATTTGAACAAGTTCGAGGATTTTATAGACTTTGATCTAGATATTTTGGATCTAAGTTAGGACAAGGTGTAGGAATTTAAATTTTTGGGATGATTAAGTGGATAAGGGAGAGTAAGATCAGAAAGAAGGAATAAGAGTATTAAGTGGATAAGGGAGAGTAAGATCCGAAAGAAGGAATAAGAGTTTTAATAAGAGCATGATTCATGAGAAATGCCTTGGAAATTTAGGCCCTGCTTCTAGGAGGGAGTTTTAGTCACCAGACCTAATTTGAGGTGAGTTTTCGACCTAGGCTTTAGCATGTTTTTTGTGATATTTTGTTACACCCCTTGCTTGTATGTTTTGATACCTTATGATTGCTTTGTGTTGTACTATGGCTAGTATAGCTAGATGAGACCTCAAACTGATATTGTCTGCCATGATCATGTATGTTATTCTTTCAAATTGTATGATTTAGATGAGCTTCTAAGACCATGATTATTGGGGACGAGACTTTAGAAGGAGTACGACCATCTTAATTTCGAGGACAAAATTTTTCTAAGGAGGGTAGATTTGTAACCACCACTTTTCTAAAATGAGGATAATTTTAAACTTTTTGTAAAATTGATTATTTAATAATAGGTTTAAATCATGTTATTGATTTATTGGTGAATTTTGATTATTTTAATATCATTAAATTAGTGTTTTGTGATTTTGTTGTTTGGCTTGTATCACCTTAAAGCTGCTTAGCCTAGAGACTAACCATGACCATGGAGGTCTAACCCATGTGATTAGATTAGCTAATTACCACTTTTAGGCTAAGGGTATTTTGGTCATTTTATGACTTTTGAATTATGGATTTTAATTAATTGGTAAATTTTAGATTATTTTAATAATATTTAAACTGATGCATTGTGATTTTAGTTATTTTTTATATTTTAATATTTTGGGAATTTTTATATTTTAATATTGATTTTACGGGATTTGTTTAGTCGGATTTGAGTTTCATTTCGTTCCGTTCTGACTTGTGTTAGTAACCCGGGTAGCTTAGACTCTAGATGGGACCCCAAGATTAGTTAGTCATGGCCCACAAATCCCACTAATTAAGTTAGTAATTTTAGACTAATCTCACTTGTTAGATTGGTTAAGTTAGAGGCTTAAATTTAACCCTTTTGATCCCAAACTTGAACCTAACATAAAATTAACCAAGGGGACTAATTGAGGCCTTATTGGACTTTCTCTCAAGGCCCAAATAGGATTTAATGGCAGCCACTATAGGTAGGTTAGCCTCTCTTCCTTTCATTTCATTCCATCTTGCCTCTTTTCCTTCACAAAGTGTTCTTCCCCAAATTAGAGAGCTTTCCTCTTTGATTTGATCTTCAAATCTCTTCATTCTTCCACCAAAACTTTCATCCAACCTTCTCATACTATCAAGGGAGGGTGTTAGCAAATATTTGGATCAAAGTACAAGAAGGAGTATCCATTTTGAAAGGATCTTCGTATCGGAGCCGTGTCCTTGAGAGTATCATTGGGATTCCACTCCCAATAGGTAAAATCAACCCTATAAATCGATTTTCTATGCATATTATTTAGTTTCGAATCCATAGGATCCACCCCCTTGCATGTACCCCCTTTAGATTCAAGTTTGAGGCCATTTGGAGCTCTCAAGAGCAAGTTAGAATTGTGTCTTGTGTCCTACTTATTAGATCTCAAATTAGGACACCTCATGTGTTTGGTTTAATGCCTAATAGGTTTAATTGTGTTTTAGTTTCTGTTTTAGACATGTAAGACGATGGATTGATGTTATTTAGAATGGTTTGAATGAGTTTCATCTGGATACCCATGGTCAGATCTAAGTGGTTTAGTCTACATGTCATATTTTTAGCATCAACTTGTCATTTTAGTGTCTCTTTATATAATGGACTGTTTTGTATATATATAATAGGTATGTTAGATATATTTCATATATTTAGATGTGTGTGGATATGTTGTTAGTGGTGTGCTTATGTTAGAGGAGAGGGGAGTGTGGTTTGATGTGTCTTGAGTGGTGTGGAGAGTGAGATGTGTTTCTTTTGTCCAAACAACCCAAATTCGTCATAATATTCATCCACGTTTTTAGTAGCCGTAGCAACTTAGAAATGTCATAACTTTTAGCTTAGAACTCTGATTAATCTTTCATTTTTTTAAAAAAACCGTATCGAAGTTAGCTTTCCAAATATATATATATATATATATATATATATATATATATATATATATATATATATATATATATATATATATATATATATATATATATATATTATATATATATATATATATATATTAATAGGTCAAATGCATTCTAGAACTTTCTGTAGAACTGTTTGAGTTTCAGCTGTACGAAAGACGAACGCGTTTCAGTATTTTCGCGATTTCGGAAGTTTTCGGATACGAAAATGCGGTCCGTTTGAAGTTTCGAAAAGCTAATACGAAGGGCTTCAACATACTTTAATCCTAAAATTTAGTGAAGGTCCAATTGGTACAATATTAATTTTAAGTAGAAGAGTGACTATACGATATAGGCATTTTTTGTAGGCTATGAGCCTATGTAGTATGGATATTAATTGAATGTAGGTATCATAGGTTGTCGAGTATATGTATGATATAGTGCATATATATATATATATATATATATATATATATATATATATATATATATATATATATATATATATATTATTGTTAGGTAATATATGCTAGTATGTTTGTTAGATGTTGGTTAGTAGAGAGTTAGAGTTGTTATATGTTAGTGTAAGTTATATATTTTAGTATGTTTTTTAGATGTTGGTTAGTAGAGGGTTAGATATATTAGAGTTTGTTATATGTTAGTGTAAGTTATATTAGTTAGTATGAGTGTTAGTTAGATAGTAGAGGTTAGTATTTTGTTAGATATTTGATATGTTATTAGATAGTTTGATGTTAGATATCTAGTATGTTAGATATTGGTATGTTAGTAGGTTATATTAGTTCTAAATATTGGTATGTTAGCATGTTAGTCTCTATAGGTTATATGTTAGATATTAGTTAAGATGTTATATTAGTACATTAGATAGTTAATTAATTAGATATTTGAGGGGTATCTTGCTATCTCATGATACCAAGTTAGTATCTTAAGGTAAACATGAATTACCTTTACCTTTACGAAATTGTTGTATGGCTAGCTTAGTACTAGCTCACAACTAGCAAATACTGATATAGCGGAGAGAGGTAACCAAGTTTACAGGTTTAGCTGATTAACATTAACATTAATATTAAAAATAACATTAACATTAATATTAGAATTAACATTAATATTAATTTTAACATTAACATTAACATTAAAATTAATATTAACATTAAATTAAAATTAGCATTAATATTAACATTAAAATTAATAATAAAAATAATATTAACTTCAAATTAACATGAATGTTAACATTAACATTAATTAGCATTAATATTAATGTTAATATTAATATTAAAATTAATATTAAAATTAAATTAAAATTAGCATTAGCACTAATATTAACAATTAATTTTTTGGGTAATTAATTTTTTTGGTTAATTTTAATGTTAATGTTAACCAGCTAAACCTGTAAACTTGGTTACCTCTCTCCATCACATCTGCATTTGCTAGTAGTGAGCTAGTACTAAGCTAGCCATACAGCAAGATTGTTACCTTTAAGGTAAATGATTAGTTTATCTTATGACCAAGGTATTGGTTTTGGGATGCCAATATGACCAAGGTTTATATGGTATCCTAGTGTTAGTGAGTTAGTGCCTAAGTGTTTGAGTTTGAGTAGGTGATGCTAAATTGTAGAAGGATTATATAGATAGGTAGATATATTTTTGGGTTATATAGTATATATACATATTATGAGAGCATATAGATATAGGTTATGGTTCATAGTGAGAATATGTATATACTTGATATATGATATCTATATGCATGTGTTAGGGTGGTACTATATGGGTAATAATATATGTGATATATATGTAATGTATATTATATAACTAAGTTTGTGTGCCTTGTGAGCTATGTGGTTTACCTATGTGCCTTGATTTAGGCTATGTGTTAGATAACAATGGTACTAGTATACAGACTTGTTTAGACCTAGAATTGACTAACCTAGACTAGTTTGACCATTGTTGACCAAACCCTAGCTAGTTTGACCACATTAGACTAGTTGTCCTAGTTTGACTAGATTGTTGACCAGAGTTGACCAAAAGTTGACTTTGACCTAGATTGACTTAGACTCATATAGATTGCACTATAATTTTAATTACCATATAAATTGAACTCTTTATAACCTGTGTTGCTCTAACTAGGTCTTTGTGACTCCAGTTGGCCATCTTTTTATATCAGTTGATCAGCGTATCAGGCGAGTACATTCTCTGACCGTTTCATACTTGCTACAATTTATATTCTTGCTCTAGATTACTTTACTTGATGCTATCACGTTGTTAATACGGATTGGTACTATATGGATCTTTTCATGAGATGTTATCCCCCTCGGGAGCATCGGATATTTTATGTCATGTGAGTTTCACTTACATCATGTATCTCTATGCTTTTACGATTCTTGTATCCTCTGGTGAATCATGTATCCTAATATTCACAGAGCCCTCATGAATCAATTTTATGTGCTCTCGTTTATGAGGCAGTAAAATCATGAATCTTAACATAACTTGTCTCGATCCTTGTGTATTAATTGGGGATGGGAAAGTAGAAATAGTCATGTGAATAATTCCAAAGTAGTGTAGTCATGAATCAACTCTGTAGTATAGCTATGAATCATTTCTAGCTGTTCACATGTCTATCTTGTACTCTAAATCACTAGTCACTGATAGTTCTCTACTTATAGTAGATACTTCCATTACAGTTATCTCTTTTACTACATGTACATTCTTTCAGTTATTCATGTATCTTACTCTATTGCATGCTTTATATTTTCTGACATGATATGAACTACGTGAGATGTATTGTGCTCATTCCTGTCCTGACTGGACCTGTTGAAAATATTACAGATGGTTGCCTTGAGCACACTTACCCTACTTGCTTGGGATCCGGAGACGGTATAGCTACCTTTGGACCGGACACTCAGGAGTGATCGAAAGATTAGTTTAGTAGACTTGTATTAGACTTTTATTTGAACTTGTATTGTAATGAGTTGAGATCTAAACTTTGTTTTGAGATTGTTTGAGATATTATTATTTTAGTAGTTTCTATCTGTTGTTGGAGTTTGGAGTTAGTATAGCTTTGTAATTTTGTGTTATCTTATCATACTTAGACTGTGATTGAGTATTATTATATCTTATACTTGTCCTCCGTTCGGAGTTGAGTTTTGACAAATACATTATATAATTGCATGAGTTGTTATTTAGATAGTAACCTTGTACAGCGTTCTACCGTCGATTCTGCGGCATAGGCTGGGCGTTGTTACGCATTGTGCCCTTACACAGGGTGCGGGTCGTGACATTATCACTACATCAAAGGTCTAGTAGTCATACCCATCTACCAGCTAAAGAATATTCAAATAAAGTCTATTCTAGAACCTCATAGCCCTCTCTAGCTCCATAGCTACCATTATCGAAGAAAACTGACTCAACCTACAAAATTTTGTTACATAATCGTCCATAGTTCTACCGGCCTGCGTAAGACCGATAAACCTCTGCTGAAGCTCATACCAAGACATCGTACCAAAATACTTGATCCTGAATCTGGCAATGAAGCTATCCCAAGGAACAGGATGCCTCATGACAACCTTCACTGATGTCCACCAATCACGGACAAGGTCCTGAAGCAACAACCTGACCTACTTGACTTGTTCCTCTGTCGGGACCTTGGCTGCCACCAAGATAGCTTCGATGTCCTAAAGCCAAGCATCCATCGTAATGGCGTCCTTCATGTCGTAAAAGTACCTCGAGTTGAGTTGCAAGAATATAGCCGACGCTCCCGAATAAGTCTTTTTGCCCCTCTCCAGGGATGTCTATAATTCCTGATTCAGTAGAACATTTTGTTTCTGCCACGGAATATGCTGATGTTGTCACGACCCACACCCAGTATAGGTGTTACCTCCATTTTTTGTTATACGTATTTTCAGTATACGTGTACGAAATTCTGACCCATAATCAGACTCGTCTAGTTTAATCTTGCATGACTTAGTTTATTTTGGTTTATTTTGACTTGGGTTCGGCTTGGGTTGGTTTGTTTTAGTTTAGGGTGGTTCATCATGAACCTAACCCCCTACCTACCACCATCTCAATTTAAAGCCCAACTACTTTCTCTCTCTTCACTTATTCTCATTTACTCTTCTTCTTCTCCATTAACCTCTCCTCTAACCTAAGAAAACTCATAGGCAAATGCACCTTGCTTCCACATAAGAACCCATTTTTATGGTTCATTTATCTTCCTCTCGTGATTCTAAGATAGTTTAGAACTTGATATTTTACATTTTTGAAGTTTTATTTTTGCAGATCTAGAAATTTGCCATTCTCGAATTTTGGTGGTTTTGATCTATCAAACTTCCTTATTTTCAAGTTTTGATCGTTCCAGTTTGTTGAGATTTGTGTTATACCCCATTTTGATCTATGGAAGTCCCATTTTGGCTTAGATTGAAGGTTTCATAGAATTTGGAGTTCTGGATGTTCCTTACGCCCACGTTTATTCGTGCCAGCGTAGTATCAAACTCTACGCCCACGTTTATTCGTGCCAGCGTAGTATCAAACTCTATGCCCACGTTTATTTTGTGTCAGTATGAATCTGGATTATACAAGTCAAGACTGTTTTACGCGTAAAACAAAGTCTACCCTGCCTTGGCATAAAATAAGTTTCACGCGTAAACTTTATTTTTTTACGCGTACTTCCCTTACGCGTACTTCCTTTACGTGTATTTCCTTTACGTGTACTTTCTTTACGCGTATTTACTTTGCGTGTACTTCCTTTACGCGTATTTCCATTACGCGTACTTCCTTTACGCGTACTTCCTTACGCGTACTTCCTTTACGCATACTTCCTTTATGTATGCTTTCCTTTGGCGTACTCCCCTTGGCGTATTCCTTTGGCGTACTCCCCTTGGCGTACTCCTTTGACGTACTCCCCTGCCCGGAGGCTCCTTAGCACTAGCGTATCTTACCCCCTTGCCCAGTGCAGTATGGCCCTGGCATCCATTACCCTAGATTCATCTTTATTGGGCGCATGGCACCCCTTATTATATCCTTACGTCTTTTTGACATGAACTCGATATAATTATGATATGTTAATATTGTAATGATAATCTGTACATGGCATGATTTTGTGACAACTCATGATAGTGGCCCGTCATGGCGCACTTCTAACAAGTAACAAGTACAAGTAACATGACATGATGGTGACCCGCTGTGGTGCACCCCTGACAAGTAATCCTGACATGAACTCATGAACACCGTTGCGACGGTTATCTTGACCTGCTAAGTAATCTTGACATGATAAGTAACCTAACATGACATGATAATCTTGAATGTTGTTGCGACGGCTATCTTGACTTGCTAAGTAACCCTTGTCTTGACACCGTGGATGGTTGTGCTTGTATAAGCTACAAGTCTTGTCTTGCATCATGTCTAGGACATAAATTTCTGGTTACCACGGTCAGGAATTCATACTGAATCTGACTAGGATAATGACTAGAATCATTAAGTAGTTCATGAAGAGATTACCCAGCTACAGGCAGTCCCGTTATCGGGGCGCTCTAATTGGACTTGTAGCCTGCCGTCGAGTAGGACACATTTCCAGCATACTGTCATGTGTTGTACCCCCAAGTCACCTAATCCAACTCTCTCAACTTGTGACCGGATAACCTGGATTAAGTCTGCAGGGCTTATGTCTGTTGGAATGTCTCGATTGCATCTTGCTAGTAACTAGGCTTGTGATAACAATAGTTAGTTAAAGTATCAAGCCATAATCATTGCTTGGCCGTGATTGATTGGATGGAGTCTAGCCCAGTCTAATCTTGTCCTGATCCTGTACAAGATTGTTACATGACCTGATTGCTTGTGCTTTACTTTATCGATAACTGGTGGAAAACCAAGTACCATTCAGATGAAGGGTTACAACCTCGGTCCTTGTTTGGTTTAAGGTTGTAACTTGGTTATCTGAATAGTCCCATGGTTATCTTGTCGTATATCATCATCATTTTCCATATCTCCAGTCTTTTATTATATAATTGTGTTTTGTGCTAATTGTTGGTTTTAGTTCTTAAGTGAAGCCTCCCTTGTGGCACTTGCTCTTTCTGGGGTCTGACCCAGCTGGTTTTGTATGGCCAGATTTCGGAGTAGCACCCGAGGATCTTCCAGCCTTCCAGCTAGATGGTGAACACTAGGTGCAACCCTGGCAACGAGTGGGTTTTATTTTGCTCTCCCACTCTATTGTAAATTATTCTTTTGAGGCGTTTAGATGTCGAACAAGTGTTAGCTCGTGTTAAATTTATATTTCTGTCTGCCTAAGGGCTGTAACATGGTTGACAAATCCTAGGGTTGATCATGTATGACTTAAACTCTTGCTAGTCTTCGTATTTTGTATGACTAGCTTCATGATCGTCTGAATATGTAATGTATGGGATGGCTTACTTTGTATGTCTGATGATCTACCATCTTGTTACAATTACTTGCTTGCTTGAGATTGAGACACTAGGCTTGTTCTTGACCTTAAGAGACTATTGACTTGTAGTTAAACCCTCATGTATCTAGACAGCCATGACCGTATATCGAGGTGGAATTCACTTTAATATGCGTACCTGGCTGTGTCTGTCCCCCGCTCTCCAGTATTTTGGTTCTGGGGCATGACACGGTTTAAGTGGTGGCCCATGCAGTTCTTGTAAATCAAGATATATGAGGGTTTTACGAAATAGATGTCTCAATCAATACTCACCTTTCATCTCTACTCGTGTCTTCTAATCTTTCCGAAATCTTGACCTGATCACATGCTTATATCCTTGATCTATCATGGTCCTTCCTTATTGTTGCCCATGTTGTTTCTTCAGTGGCATTATTCCTGGTCCTACCAATCAGCAAGGCGGAGCACCTCCAGTGAACCAGCAGCAACCTGGAGACCAAGCCCAGCACTCTGGAGTAGCTTTTCGAGTCATACATTCTGGGAACCCAGAGCCACCAGTTCAGCCAGTCTAGCCTGCAGAACCAGACAATGGAACCGTGGTAGGACTCATCAGGAAATTGCTTGCATCTCAAGATCGTCGGGGTGATATCCTGCACCTGACAGTACAAGATGCCATGGGCAGGGTTGGTTACCAAAGGAACAACACGGCCAACAGCTTCAAGCGTCTAAACCCTTCCTTCTTTGACGGCAGTGAAGATGCTATCGCTGCTGATGCATGGCTTCAGGACATAGAAGTTATCCTGGAGGCAGTTAGGATTCCCGAAGGAGAGAAGGTGGCCGTTGTGCGCCTGCAGTTATTGGATTTAGCCCGCAGCTGGTGGGCGATGCTAGCAGTTGGATTACCGACGCCTGTCGAATTGGCGGTATTCAGCAATAAGTTCTAAACCAAGTACTTCGACGCAGTAGCTCGGTATGATCTGCAGACGAGATTTACCAATCTTAAGCAGATGGGAAGGACGGTCGATGGATATGCGGTCGAGTTTTCTAGACTCAGTCGGTTTGCTCCTACCTTGGTGGCAACCGAGTTGGATCGAGCCCAGCGATGCCAGCAGGGGCTCCACCTGGAGATTATCATATCAGTGGAGCAGTTTGAGCACCAGACTTTTGATGCCGTCTTGCGAGCAGCGAAGAGGCTTGAGTATACTTCACAGGGGATTGTAGATAGAACCGGAGGTCGGAAGAGGTCTCATGGGCAGATGTCCCAGTCATCAGCACCAGCCCCGGCAGCTAGAGCTTTGACTATTGGAGGTCCTAGGAGGACGACCACAGTTTTGTCGGTTCAGCACTCGACGCCGACGTTTCCTCAGCAGCAGAAGCAGTCTTCCGCAATGGGTTGCTCTCATTGTGGAAAGCCCGATCACGTTGTTTCAGAGTGTCATAGAGCACAGGGATTATGCTTGGCTTGTGCGACATCGGACCATAAGATAGAGCCATGTCCGAATAGAGCTAGTTCATCGTCATCAAACCTAACCAGTCCATCGGTTAGGGGACCAGCACTAGTACAGGAGCAGTACCAGCCTCCAAGACCATTGCCGCCTCAGGCTCAGTAGTATGCCCAAGCTCAGATTCAGAACCGGCAGAGAGGTTTCCAGTAGCGAGGACCAGCATCAAGAGGGCAAGGTCAGGCTATAGCTCTGATCGTGGCAGAATAATTGGCATCAGGTGAGGTGGTGGCAGGTACCATTCTCGTTAACTCTTTTCCAGCTTCAGTATTATTTGATTCGGGTGCATTGCATTCATTTATGTATGCACGATTCGTGACACGAGTAGGATTGGAGCCCGAGTCATTATCAGTAAGGCTCAATATACTTACTGGTAACGGTCTTGTGGGTGGAGATAGTCTTTTTTTTGTGTTGGATCGTAGTTAGTGGCAGAGAGTTTTTCGCTAGATTGATAGAATTTCTGATGGCCAACTATGATGTGGTCCTAGGAATAGATTGGTTGAGGGACCAGTATGCTAGAATCGATTGCCATATCGGCAAGATTATTTTTCGTATTCCTGGTGAGCCAGAGTTTTCATTTTTCTGAGGCGGAGTAGAACCTTCTTCCCTAGTGTTGCGGATGGCAGTAGCAGCTGCAGTTCAGTTTCCCAGAATTGTAGAAGAGTTTTCTAACATATTTCCCGAATAACTTCCAGGCATGCCCCCAGAGAGAGAGAGAGAGAGAGAGTTCACCATTGATTTGATTTTCGGATCAGCACCAGTGTCAGAGAGAGTCTATAGGATGGCGCCTTCAGAGTTGGAGATCTTGTACAAGATGATTGAAGAACTTAGAACCAAGGGATTCATTCATGCTAGCGGATCACCTTGGGGAGCCCCGATACTTCTTATAAAAAAGAAGGATGGTACGTCAAGATTATGTGTTGATTATTGTACCTTGAACTTTGTAACAATCAAGAACAGATGCCCTCTACCAAGGATAGATGATTTGTTTGATCAGATCAAAGGAGCAGTGGTATTTTCGAAGATTGACTTGCGATCAGGGTACCATTAGATCAGAGTCAGAGAGAAAGACCTCCCGAAGATAGCATTCAGATCTAGATATGGACATTGGGAGTTCCTTGTTATGCCATTTGGAGCGACCAATGCGCCAGCCGTATTCATGGACCTCATGAATCGTATTTTTATGTCTTATTTGGACCAGTTCGTGATAGTGTTTATAGATGACATTCTGGTCTATAGCAAGAATGAGGCAGGACATGAGCAGCATCTTCGTGTAGTTCTTCAGATTCTCAGAGAGCACCAGTTATACGCGAAGTTCAGTAAGTACGAGTTTTGGCTGGATCGTATCTCGTACTTGGGTCACATCATTACCAGAGGTGGAGTGGAAGTGGACCCCTAGGAGATAGTTGCTATAGAGTCATGGCCAGTTCCCAGTACCATCGCAGAAGTTCGGAGTTTTCTAGGATTGGCTGGTTATTACCGACGGTTTGTATCAGACTTCGCTCAGATTTCAGAACCACTGACGCAGTTGTCCCGTAAGGATATGTAGTTTGCTTGGATAGCAGAGTGTCAGAGTTCATTTGAAAAATTGAAGCAAGAATTGATGACGGTACCATTCTCACGCTTCCAGATAGGACAAGAGGATTTTCAGTCTATTGTGATGCTTCCGGTAAGGGATTGGGATGCGTCTTGTTGCAGCATGGTAAGGTAGTAGCTTATGTATCACGTCAGCTTCGTGATCATGAGAGGAATTGTCCAACTCAAGACTTGGAGTTAGCAGCGATAGTTTTCGCGCTTGAGTTGTGGAGGCATTATTTGTATGGAGATCGGGTGGAGAATTTCACCGACCACAAGAGTCTTAAGTATGTGTTTACCCAGAAAGATCTTAACATGCGTCAGAGGAGATGGCTAGAGCTACTTGTGGATTATGACATCAACTTGCAGTATCATCCTGGAAAGGCCAACGTAGTAGCAGATGCATTGAGCAGGAGAGCCAGAGTTTATTTTCTAACAGCACAGCCAGAGTTGCTAGCAGATCTTCAAAAGATGGGTATTGAAGTTGTTCTTCCTTCCAGTGTGGCATTGATGGCCAGCATGCAAGTTCAGTCCAATATAGTTGAGAGGATCAAGTTAACTCAGTCAACGGATTCTAAGCTTCGGCGGCTTAGGACAGAATGTGTAGCAGGACGAAGACCAGAGTTATATATTCATGAAGATGGTACACTCCGACATGGGAGGCATCTTTGTATACCCAGTGGCGATATCAGACATGAGATCATGGCAGAAGCTCACAGTTCTCAGTATTCGATTCACCCCGACGGTACAAAGATGTATCATGATATTCGACAGTATTTTTGGTGGAATGGCATGAAGAATGAGATAGCCTGATTTGTCTCTCGTTGTTTGGTTTGTCAGCAAGTTAAAGCCGAACATCAGAGATCAACTGGACTTCTTCAACCTTTATCAGTTCCAGAATGGAAATGGAAGCACATTACCATAGATTTTGTAACTGGATTACCTAGATCCCCAGCTGGGAGAGATGCTATCCGGATTATAGTTGACAGACTCACCAAGGTAGCTCATTTTTTCCTTTCAGGGTTGGTCAGTCGATGAATCAGCTTACAGAGATGTACCTTAGGCAGATAGTCAGGTTGCATGGAGTACTAGTCAGTATTGTATCCGACAGAGATTCAAGATTCATATCGCACTTTTGGCGGAGTCTTCAAAAAGTTTGGGGACTCGACTCAAGTTCAGTTCAGCTTTTCATCGTAGAAAGATGGTCAGTCAGAATGTACAATCCAGACTCTTAAAGATATGTTGCGGTCATGTACACTCGACTTCGGTGGTTCGTGGGAAGACCCTGCATCTCGTGGAGTTCTTCTAAAACAACTGTTTTCAGGCCAGTATCCAGATTGCACCCTTTGAAGCCTTGTACGGCAGGAAGTACAGATCTCCTTTAGCTTGGGATGATATCGGT
>JANAVB010033616.1:8134911-8144911 GCA_029216955.1 Iris pallida
CAGAGTGTGAGACAGACGACGACCAAGTTATGCATTCATGAAGATGGTACACTTTGACATGAAAGCATCTTTGTGTACCCAGTGGAGATATTAGACAGGAGATCAGGCAGAAGCTCACAGTTCTCAGTACTCGATTCATCCGGGCGGTATGAAGATATACCGTGATATTCGTCAACACTTTTGGTCGATTGGCATGAAGAGGGAGATATCCCGGTTTGTCTCTCGTGTTTGGTTTGCCAATAAGTTAAAGCTGAACATCAGAGACCGGCTGGACTTCTTCTGCCCTTGCCAATTCTAGAATGAAAGTGGGAGCATATAACCATAGATTTCGTGACTGGATTCCTAGGTCCTCGGCCGGTAGAGATCTATTTGGGTTATTATAGACAGGCTCATGAAGGTGGCTCACTTTCTTTCATTCAGAGTTGGTCAGTCGATGGCTCAGTTAGCAAAGATACCTCAACGGATCGTCAGATTTTATGGTATACAATCAGTATCACTTTGGACAGATTTCAATTTACATCGCACTTTTGGCATATTCTGCAAGAGAGTTTGGGAACTCACCTCCAGTTTAGCTCAGCTTATCATCCGACAGATGGTCAGTCAGAGCATCCCATATGAACCTTGGAAATATGTTGAGATCTTGTACACTCGACTTCGGGTTCGTAGAAGGATCACCTGCACCTGGTGGAGTTCTCGTACATAGCATTTTCCAGGCCAGTATCCAAATGGCCCCCTTTGAAGCCTTGTACGGTAGGAAATGCAGATCCCCTTTAGCTTGGGATGATACGATGAAAGGCAAATGCTTGGCCAGAGATGGTGACGCGGACTATTGAGATAGTCAGACAAGTCAGGGATCATCTTCGAGTTGCACAAGATCGCCAGCGCCACTGGGCCGATTCTCATCGGCGCCCCTTGAATTTTCTGTCGGCAACCATGTATTCCTTAGGATCTTACCTAACCGTGGCATCATTTGTTTTGGCATACGGAAAAGCTTAGTCCTAGGTATATAGGACCGTTCGATATCCTCGAGCGAGTAGGAGATGTGTCCTATCGTCTCGCTCTCCGCCGTCATTGCGTGAGGTGCATGATGTCTTCCATGTATCCCAATTACGACGATATATCCCGAATCTGAGTCATGTCCTGGATTATCAGAATTGGTTGTTGGTACCAACCTTTCGTATAAGGAGAGACCCGTATCCGTATTGGACCGGAGAGAGAAGATACTCAGAACAAGACAATTAGTTTAGTCCGTGTTGCTTGGGGTCATCACTTTCTAGGTGAGTCAACATGAAAATGTGAGGATGATATCCGATCGCAATATCCCGACCTGTTTGACTCGTAAGGTATAATGTCCTTCTTATGCCTTATACCCTCGGCTTCCTTCCTTGCATGAATGAGCTTGATTGATTGCCTAGTTATAACTTGCTTGTGATTAGTATAGTTCGTCCTTGCCTCTCTAGCCTCTTAATTAATTTCGAGGACGAAATTCTTTTAAGGTGGGTAGAGTTGTAACGCCCGTAGTTCGTATTACGTATTTTGGCATGCGTGTACGTATCTTGGACCTATATTTCGACTTGACCTGATTGGCTAGCCTTGGGTTTTTGCATTGGCATAGATTAGTTAGTACTTTATGGTTCTGGCATGCATTGGGTTCGGTTGGGTTCGGCTTTGTTGGGCTTGGTTTGGGTTGATATGCAAACCACTACCTACCACCATCCCTCATTTATTAACCCAACAACCATTCTCTCTCCTCATTCATTACTCATTTACTACTTCTTTTCTTCTTCCTCATTTATTCTCCATCGAGCACCACCGTAGGCAAGTGCAACTTGCTTCATAGAGGAACTCAAGTTTTATTGTTCCATTGTCTTCCTCACGAGATTCTGAGACACTTTAGTACTTAGCATTTTTAGTTTCATTGGTTCATTCCATGTAGATCTAAGTTTGTGACTGGATTTCTTGGTTTTGATCTACTAAACTGGCTTATTTTTGAAACTAAGAGTTCTATGTGGAAGGCCTTCTGATGTTACGCAAGTTTGGTTTTGGAATGGTTGGATTTCATCGAGTCTTGACCGAGATGGGGTTTTCTTGAGCTCTTAAGCTTTTACGCCTGCTTGTCTTGGCCTTGTGGAGAAGATGAAGTTTTACGCACACGTTCTTACGTGCTAGCGTAGTATTTAGTTTTACGCACATTTCTTACGTGCTAGCGTAGTATCTAGCTTTACGCACACGTTCTTACGTGCTAGCGTAGTATTTAGTTTTATGCACACATTCTTACGTGCTAGCGTATTATTTAGTTTTATGCCCATATTTTCGTGCCAGCGTATCATTTACCCCCCCTTTTTACGCACACGTTTCACATGCCCGCGTATTAATTACCCTTTACGCACACGTTCTCACGAGACCGCGTAATCTATTCTACGCAGAGCTGAACCGAGCTCTACGCAGACTAGACTCCCGCTCGCGTAGAGGATTCGCCCGTTAGAGTCTCGCCTGTATGCGGCTTGCTAGTGTAAAGTGCTTGCTCGCGTAGAATTCCACCACCACCTGCTTTCTTGCTCGCGTAGAGCTGTTTTACGCTCGGGGTCTAGTTGGCCTAGCGTAGTCTTGCCTGCGTAGAGCTGCCTATCCTTAGGTCTTACCCGCGTAGAGCTGTTTTACGCTCGGGTCTATTTGGCCTAGCATAGTCTTGCTCGCATAGAGACTTTGAGTCCCTATGGCATACCCAGTTGCCCTTTTTATATTCTTACGCCTTTTGTCATGAACTTGATAATTACGTATTTATTTAATATGTTTGGACTGATAATTGTACATGGCACGGTATAACAAATAAATTGACATGACATGACATGACAAGACATAACAAGCAAGCCTGATAAAAACTATTGAATGTTGTTGCGACGGCTAACATGACATGACAAAATGAATGGCCAGGACACCGTGGACGATTGTATTTGTACAAGTGAACCAGTAATGTCTTGCATCATGTCTAGGGTAGGGACCCCTGAGTACCACGGTTAGGGGTACCTACGGACTTGACTAAGGTTAATAACTAGAATAATCCAGTAGTCATGAAAGATTTCCCAGCTACAGGCAATCTCGTTATCTGGACGCGCAAGTGGACTTGTAGCCTGCCGACGAGTAAGAAATATTTCCAGCACACTGTCATGTGTTTCACCCTTCATAAACGGATATTCGACCTGGATAACCTGGATGGTCTGCAGGGCTTGTGGCTGTTGTAATATCTCATTACATCTTGCTAGTAACTAGCATGTGATAATCCTAGCTAGTTAAAGTATCAAGCCATACTTATTGCTTGGCCATGATTGATTGGAGGGAGTCTAACTCAGTCTAGTCTTATTCTGATCCTGTACAAGATTGTGGCACGACCTGATTGTTTGTGCTTTGCCTTATCGATAAATGATGGAAATCAAGTTCCGTTCAGACGAAGGGTTACAACCCCGGTCCTTGTCTGGTTTAAGGGTTGTAACTCGTTATCTGAATAGTTCCATGGTTATCTCATCGTATATCGTCATGATTTTCTATATTTCCAGCCATTTTATATAATTATGTTTGTGCTAATTGCTGGTTTTAGTTCTTAAGTGAAGCCTCCTTTGTGGCACCTGCTCTTTCTGGGATCTGACCCAGCTGGTTTTGCATGGCCAGATATCGGTGCAGCTCCAGAGGATCTCCCTACCTTCCAGCCAGATGGTGACCACCAGGCGTAACCAAGGCAACGAGTGGGTTTCCCTTTGTTCTTTCACTTTATTGTAAAAATATTCTTTTGAGGCGTTTAGCCGGCGAGCACGTGTTAGCTCGTATTGCACTTTACTTGCTGTGTGCCTACGAGCTGTAACATGATTGACAAATCCTAGGGTTGATCATGTACTGAAACTCTTGCTAGTCTTCACCTTTTGTATGACTAGCTTCATGATCATCCACATATGTAATGTATGGGACGCCTTACTATTGTATAATTAGTGCTCTGATATCTTGTAACTGCTATTACTTGCTTGAGATTGAGACAATAGGCTTGTTCATGACCATAAGAGACTGATGGCTTATAGTTAAACCCTCACGTATCCAGACAGCCGTGACCGTATAGCAAGGTGGATTCCATTTTAATATACGTAGCTAGGTATGTATGCCCCCGCTCATCTCCAGTATTCTGGTTCTGGTGTTAAAAGATGAGCTTCTAAGACCATGATTATTGAGGACGAGACTCTAGAAGGAGTACGACCATCTTAATTTCGAGGACAAAATTTTTCTAAGGAGGGTAGATTTGTAACCACCACTTTTCTAAAATGAGGGCAATTTTAAACTTTTATAAAATTGATTATTTAATACTAGGTTTAAATCATGTTATTGATTTATTGATAAATTTTGATTATTTTAATATCATTAAATTAGTGTTTTGTGATTTTATTATTTGGCTAGCATAACCTTAGAGCTACTTAGCTTAAAGACAAACCATGACCATGGAGGCCTAACCCATGTGATTAGATTAGCTAATTATCACTTTTTTGGCAAAGGGTATTTTGGTCATTTTGTGACTTTTAAATTATTTAGGATTTTAATTAATTGGAAAATTTTAGATTATTTTAATAATATTTAAATTGATACATTGTGATTTTCGACATTTTTTATATTTTAATATTTTGGAAGTTTTTATATTTTAATATTAATTTTACGGGATTTGTTTAGTCGGGTTTGAGTTTCGTTTCGTTCCGACTTGTGTTAGTGACCCGGGTAGCTTAGACTCTAGACGGGACCCCAAGATTAGTTAGTCATGGCCGACAAACCCCACTAATTAAGTTAGTAAGTTTTGACTAATCCCACTTGTTAGATTGGTTAAGTTAGAGGCTTAAATTTAACCCTTTTGATCCCAAACTTGAACCTAACTTAAAATTAACCAAGAGGACTAGTTGAGGCCTTATTGGGCTTTCCTCCAAGGCCCAAATAGGATTTAATGGCAGCCACTATAGGTAGGTTAGCCTCCCTTCCTTTCATTTCATTCCATCTTGTCTCTTTTCCTTCACAAAGTGTTCTTCCCCAAATTAGAGAGCTTTTCTCTTTGATTTGATCTCCAAATCTCTTCATTCTTCCACCAAAACTTTCATCCAACCTTCTCATACTATTAAGGAAGGGTGCTAGCAAAAATTTAGATCAAAGTGCAAGGAGCAGTGTCCATTTTGGAAGGATCTTCGTATCGGAGCCTTGTCCTTGAGAGTATCATTGGGATTCCACTCCCAATAGGTAAAATCAACCCTATAAATTGATTTTCTATGCATATTAATTAGTTTTGAATCCATAGGATCCAACCCCATGCATGTACCCCCTTTAGATTCAAGTTTGAGGCCATTTGGAGCTCTCTAGAGCAAGTTAGAATTGTGTCTTGTGTCCTACTTATTAGATCTCAAATTAGGACACCTCATATGTTTGGTTTAATGTCTAATAGGTTTAATTGTGTTTTAATTTTAGTTTTAGACATGTTAGACGATGGATTGATGTTAGTTAGGATGGTTAGAATGAGTTTTATTTGGATACCCATGGTTAGATCTAAGTGGTTTAGTCTACATGTCATATTTTTAGCCTTAACTTGTCATTTTAGTGTCTCTTTATATAATGGACTATTTTGTATATATAATAGGTATGTTAGGTATATTTCATATATTTGATGTGTGTTGATATGTTGTTAGTGGTGTGCTTGTGTTAGAGGAGAGGGAAGTGTGGTTTGATGTGTGTCTTGAGTGGTGTGGAGAGTGAGATGTGTTTCTTTTGTCCAAACAATCCAAATTTGTCATAATATTCATCCACGTTTTTAGTAGCCGTAGCAACCTAGAAATGTCATAACTTTTAGCTTAGAACTCCGATTAATCTTCTATTTTTTAAAAGAACTGTAACGAAGTTAGCTTTCTAAATATATATATATATATATATCAATATTAATAGGTCAAATGCATTCTAGAACTTTCTGTAGAACTGTTTGAGTGTCAAATGTACAAAAGACAAACGCGTTTCGGAAAGATAATACGAAGGGATACAACATACTTTATCCTAAAACTTAGTGAAGGCCCAACTGGTACAGTATTGATTATAAGTAGAAGAGTGACTATACGATATAGGCATTTGTGTAACCTATGAGCCTATGTAGTATGGATATTAAGTGAATGTAGTTATCATAGGTTGTCGAGTATATGTATGATATATTATATGTATATATGTATATAATATATATAAATGTATATATATATATTTTATATTTATATATATTATATATATATATATATATATATATATATATATTATATATATATATATATTATTGTTAGGTAATATATGTTAGTATGTTAGATGTTGGTTAGTAGAGAGTTAAATATGTTAGAGTTGTTATATGTTAGTGTAAGTTATATATGTTAGTATATTTGTTAGATGTTGGTTAGTAGAGGTTAGATATATTAGAGTTTGTTATGTTAGTGTAAGTTATATTTGTTAGTATGAGTATTAGTTAGTAGAGGTTAGTATTTTGTTAGATATTGATATCTTGTTAGATAGTTTGATGTTAGATCTAGTATGTTTGATATTGATATGTTAGTAGGTTATATTAGTTCTAGATATTGGTATGTTAAAAAGTTAGTCTCTATAGGTTATATGTTAGATATTAGTTAGATGTTATGTTAGTACATTAGATAGTTAATTAATTAGATATTTGAGGGGTATCTTGGTATCTCATGATACCAAGTTAGTATCTTAAGGTAAACATGAATTACCTTTACCTTTAAGGTAAATGATTAGTTTATCTTATGACCAAGGTATTGGTTTTGGGATGCCAATATGACCAATGTGATATATATGTAATGTATATTATATAACTAAGTTTGTGTACCTTGTTAGCTATATGCCTTGATTTAGGCTATGTGTTAGATAGCAATGGTACTAGTATCAGACTTGTTTAGACCTAGAATTGACTAACCTAGACTAGTTTGACCAAACGTTAGCTAGTTTGACCACATTAGACTAGTTGTCCTAGTTTGACTAGATTGTTGACCAGAGTTGACCAAGAGTTGACTTTGACCTAGATTGACTTAGACTCATGTAGATTGTATTATAATTTTAATTACCATATAAATTGAACTCTTTATAACCTGTGTTGCTCTAACTAGGTCTATGTGACTCCGGTTAGCTATCTTTTTATATCAGATGTTCAGGATATCATGCGAGTATATTCTCTGACCGTTTCATACTTATTAGGATTTATTCTTGCTCTAGATTATTTTACTTGATGCTGTCATGTTGTTAACACGGATTGGTACTATATGGATCTTTTTGAGATGTTATCCCCCTCGGGAGCATCGGATACTTCATGTCATGTGTGTTTCACTTACATAATGTATGTCTATACTTTCATTATTCATGTATCCTCTGGTGAATCATGTATCCTCATATTCACAGAGCCCTCATGAATTAATTTCACGTGCTCATGTTTGTGAGGCAGTGAATCATGAATCTTAATATAACTTGTCTCGATCCTTGTGTATTGATTGGGGATAGGAGAGTAGAAATACTCATGTGAATAATTCCAAAGTAGTGTAGTCATGAATCAACTCTGTAGTATAGCCATGAATCATTTCCAGCTGTTCACATGTCTATCTTGTACTCTAAATCACTAGTCACTGATAGTTCTCTACTTATAGTAGATACTTCCATTATAGTTATCTCTTTTACTTTATGTACATTCTTTCAGTTATTCATGTATCTAACTCTATTGCATGTTTTATATTTTTTGACATAATATGAACTGCGTGAGATGTATTGTGCTCGTTCCTGTCCTGACTGGCCCTGTTAAAAATATTACAGATGGTTGCCTTGAGCACACTTGCCCGACTTGCTTGGGATCTAGAGACGATATAGCTACCTTTGGCCCGGACACTCAGAAGTGATCGAAAGATTAGTTTAGTAGACTTGCATTAGTCTTTCATTTGAACTTGTATTGTTATGAGTTGAGATCTTGACTTTGTTTCGAGATTGTTTGAGATATTATTATTTTAGGAGTTTATACAGTTGTTGGAGTTTGGAGTTAGTATAGCTTTGTGATTCTGTGTTATCTTATCGTGCTTAGACTGTGATTGAGTATTATCATATCTTATACTTGTCCCCCGTTCGGAGTTGAGTTTTGACAAGTACATTATATAATTACGTGAGTTGTTGTTTAGATAGTAACCTTGTATAACGTTCTACTGTCGATTCTGCGGCGTAGGCCGGACGCTGTTACGCACTATGCCCTTACACAGGGTGCGGGTCGTGACACGTTTTTAGTGGTGGCCCATGCAGGTCATGAGTCGCATTAGTGCAATGTCGTGGTAGTACAACGATTAGTTGTACTTTTGCGCATCTGCGATAGGAACTAAGGAATAGGCTTTAATAGAGAGGTTACTCAATCACAGTTAGGACTACTTGATAAGATTCCTGGGATGACACTTGAGAATCTCATTATAAACTATCTCAAAATTCGATTCTGACAGTTTCTGTCTACTTCCTTGTCATCGTTGAATCTGATTCTTGGTATTCATTATTGACTTGATTTTCTACCAAGATAATATTATGGGCTAGGTTGCCTCGGTCATGGAATCTAGATTCTTCTACAGCCATATTAACTGGTTTGGCGATGAGATAGAGTCTGATTTTGGATATATTTCTCGGGTGTGAGAATTTAAAGTTTTCGCAGCCAAGCTAGCGACAATGTAAAAATTTTAAATACCATGATTCTAGAGGTATCTACCTTAGTTACGGACTCTATGGATTATCGTTGTTGTACTTACTGGCGTAACGAGGATTCTGGTAAAATGGTTCTGGATAGACAGGTATGATTATCAGATTGCAGAATAAATATCGTATAGATGGTGCCCTAGTATAATGGAGTAGAATAATAGTGTGGATGTCACTTGAGTATCATGGATTAGACAAAGGAAGTTAGGTCACCTGTAGCGTAGCACCATACCCCGCACCATCAAAGAGATACCCCAGAGGGGCAGGGCTTTTGCACTGACGGTTGGGAGACTGACGCTATTAGTGACGAGTTAGCAGGTATGTCCTTCTTGTCCTTCTTTTCCATCTTGTTGTGATTCCATTAGTACCTGTATGGATGTTTTGTACTGTGATAGATAGTATAGTGACCTGATCGAGACTATGATATCACGACCAGTAGGAGTCATGTTTTGCATGCTTTAAAAAGAATTTTCTCGACCTTGATTGCTGGAGGTTTGACCTAGAAGGAGTATGATGATTTGGACAAGCCATAGGATTATCAGACAGTATCTTGGGAAGGTTTTGAACATATCATCTTTGCTTTTGTTTCAATCTTTTTCAAAAAAAATATAATGTTTTCCATCACAAATTAACTTAGGAGTAGGGATAACTTCAGATAACTAGTCTAATTCTTTGTAGAACTTCATTAGTTATAACTCTTCCATAGTATATGGTTTGATAGCTTGTATTAGGACTTATTCTTAGGTATAGTAGTCTAGTTGACATTAGACTAGTAACCCTTTATAGTTAAATCTCTGTTGATTTTGACTATCAGTTTCATAGGATGTTAGTCTGCTTAGGAGGTAGTGACCCCTCCGGCTCACCAGAAGGATAGTGGGATAAATTGGTGGTTAGAACAGTGATATTTCGTAGGTGTACTTGAGAAACAACAAGGATATTCGAGGTCGGTTTGTTTTGTAGACTTGAATAATTTTAGGTTATTGATTCTCGAGATATTTCACTTAAGAATGTAACGCTAAATTTAGGAATTGAGAAATGGAGAAGAGAATGTAACTATAAAGCGATGATGATACCAAAATTGAATAAGATGTTGGTAAGAAGACAAAGTGAACACAAGGATTTTGGGTTATGGGAAAATTTAAAGATTTTGTAGAGGTTTTAAAATTTGAAGAATAATATTTGAAGGTGTACGTGAAGGAAATACGAAGGTCGATTTTATAATAAAGAATAAGTT
>JANAVB010033616.1:8147411-8169911 GCA_029216955.1 Iris pallida
AAGGTCCAATTGGTACAATATTAATTTTAAGTAGAAGAGTGACTATACGATATAGGCATTTTTTGTAGGCTATGAGCCTATGTAGTATGGATATTAATTGAATGTAGGTATCATAGGTTGTCGAGTATATGTATGATATAGTGCATATAATATATATAATATTATATATATATATATATATAAATATATTATATATTATTATTATTGTTAGGTAATATATGCTAGTATGTTTGTTAGATGTTGGTTAGTAGAGTTAGAGTTTATATGTTAGTGTAAGTTATATATTTAGTATGTTTTTTAGATGTTGGTTAGTAGAGGGTTAGATATTTAGAGTTTGTTATATGTTAGTGTAAGTTATATTAGTTAGTATGAGTGTTAGTTAGATAGTAGAGGTTAGTATTTTGTTAGATATTTGATATGTTATTAGATAGTTTGATGTTAGATATCTAGTATGTTAGATATTGGTATGTTAGTAGGTTATATTAGTTCTAAATATTGGTATGTTAGCATGTTAGTCTCTATAGGTTATATGTTAGATATTAGTTAAGATGTTATATTAGTACATTAGATAGTTAATTAATTAGATATTTGAGGGGTATCTTGCTATCTCATGATACCAAGTTAGTATCTTAAGGTAAACATGAATTACCTTTACCTTTACGAAATTGTTGTATGGCTAGCTTAGTACTAGCTCACAACTAGCAAATACTGATATAGCGGAGAGAGGTAACCAAGTTTACAGGTTTAGCTGATTAACATTAACATTAATATTAAAAATAACATTAACATTAATATTAGAATTAACATTAATATTAATTTTAACATTAACATTAACATTAAAATTAATATTAACATTAAATTAAAATTAGCATTAATATTAACATTAAAATTAATAATAAAAATAATATTAACTTCAAATTAACATGAATGTTAACATTAACATTAATTAGCATTAATATTAATGTTAATATTAATATTAAAATTATATTAAAATTAAATTAAAATTAGCATTAGCACTAATATTAACAATTAATTTTTTGGGTAATTAATTTTTTGGGTTAATTTTAATGTTAATGTTAACCAGCTAAACCTGTAAACTTGGTTACCTCTCTCCATCACATCTGCATTTGCTAGTAGTGAGCTAGTACTAAGCTAGCCATACAGCAAGATTGTTACCTTTAAGGTAAATGATTAGTTTATCTTATGACCAAGGTATTGGTTTTGGGATGCCAATATGACCAAGGTTTATATGGTATCCTAGTGTTAGTGAGTTAGTGCCTAAGTGTTTGAGTTTGAGTAGGTGATGCTAAATTGTAGAAGGATTATATAGATAGGTAGATATATTTTTGGGTTATATATATATACATATTATGAGAGCATATAGATATAGGTTATGGTTCATAGTGAGAATGTATATACTTGATATATGATATCTATATGCATGTGTTAGGGTGGTACTATATGGGTATAATATATGTATATGTAATGTATATTATATAACTAAGTTTGTGTGCCTTGTGAGCTATGTGGTTTACCTATGTGCCTTGATTTAGGCTATGTGTTAGATAACAATGGTACTAGTATACAGACTTGTTTAGACCTAGAATTGACTAACCTAGACTAGTTTGACCATTGTTGACCAAACCCTAGCTAGTTTGACCACATTAGACTAGTTGTCCTAGTTTGACTAGATTGTTGACCAGAGTTGACCAAAAGTTGACTTTGACCTAGATTGACTTAGACTCATATAGATTGCACTATAATTTTAATTACCATATAAATTGAACTCTTTATAACCTGTGTTGCTCTAACTAGGTCTTTGTGACTCCAGTTGGCCATCTTTTTATATCAGTTGATCAGTATCAGGCGAGTACATTCTCTGACCGTTTCATACTTGCTACAATTTATATTCTTGCTCTAGATTACTTTACTTGATGCTATCACGTTGTTAATACGGATTGGTACTATATGGATCTTTTCATGAGATGTTATCCCCCTCGGGAGCATCGGATATTTTATGTCATGTGAGTTTCACTTACATCATGTATCTCTATGCTTTTACGATTCTTGTATCCTCTGGTGAATCATGTATCCTAATATTCACAGAGCCCTCATGAATCAATTTTATGTGCTCTCGTTTATGAGGCAGTAAAATCATGAATCTTAACATAACTTGTCTCGATCCTTGTGTATTAATTGGGGATGGGAAAGTAGAAATAGTCATGTGAATAATTCCAAAGTAGTGTAGTCATGAATCAACTCTGTAGTATAGCTATGAATCATTTCTAGCTGTTCACATGTCTATCTTGTACTCTAAATCACTAGTCACTGATAGTTCTCTACTTATAGTAGATACTTCCATTACAGTTATCTCTTTTACTACATGTACATTCTTTCAGTTATTCATGTATCTTACTCTATTGCATGCTTTATATTTTCTGACATGATATGAACTACGTGAGATGTATTGTGCTCATTCCTGTCCTGACTGGACCTGTTGAAAATACAGATGGTTGCCTTGAGCACACTTACCCTACTTGCTTGGGATCCGGAGACGGTATAGCTACCTTTGGACCGGACACTCAGGAGTGATCGAAAGATTAGTTTAGTAGACTTGTATTAGACTTTTATTTGAACTTGTATTGTAATGAGTTGAGATCTAAACTTTGTTTTGAGATTGTTTGAGATATTATTTTTTAGTAGTTTCTATCTGTTGTTGGAGTTTGGAGTTAGTATAGCTTTGTAATTTTGTGTTATCTTATCATACTTAGACTGTGATTGAGTATTATTATATCTATACTTGTCCTCCGTTCGGAGTTGAGTTTTGACAAATACATTATATAATTGCATGAGTTTTATTTAGATAGTAACCTTGTACAGCGTTCTACCGTCGATTCTGCGGCATAGGCTGGGCGTTGTTACGCATTGTGCCCTTACACAGGGTGCGGGTCGTGACATTATCACTACATCAAAGGTCTAGTAGTCATACCCATCTACCAGCTAAAGAATATTCAAATAAAGTCTATTCTAGAACCTCATAGCCCTCTCTAGCTCCATAGCTACCATTATCGAAGAAAACTGACTCAACCTACAAAATTTTGTTACATAATCGTCCATAGTTCTACCGGCCTGCGTAAGACCGATAAACCTCTGCTGAAGCTCATACCAAGACATCGTACCAAAATACTTGATCCTGAATCTGGCAATGAAGCTATCCCAAGGAACAGGATGCCTCATGACCCTTCACTGATGTCCACCAATCACGGACAAGGTCCTGAAGCAACAACCTGACCTACTTGACTTGTTCCTCTGTCGGGACCTTGGCTGCCACCAAGATAGCTTCGATCCTAAAGCCAAGCATCCATCGTAATGGCGTCCTTCATGTCGTAAAAGTACCTCGAGTTGAGTTGCAAGAATATAGCCGACGCTCCCGAATAAGTCTTTTTGCCCCTCTCCAGGGATGTCTATAATTCCTGATTCAGTAGAACATTTTGTTTCTGCCACGGAATATGCTGATGTTGTCACGACCCACACCCAGTATAGGTGTTACCTCCATTTTTGTTATACGTATTTTCAGTATACGTGTACGAAATTCTGACCCATAATCAGACTCGTCTAGTTTAATCTTGCATGACTTAGTTTATTTTGGTTTATTTTGACTTGGGTTCGGCTTGGGTTGGTTTGTTTTAGTTTAGGGTGGTTCATCATGAACCTAACCCCCTACCTACCACCATCTCAATTTAAAGCCCAACTACTTTCTCTCTCTTCACTTATTCTCATTTACTCTTCTTCTTCTCCATTAACCTCTCCTCTAACCTAAGAAAACTCATAGGCAAATGCACCTTGCTTCCACATAAGAACCCATTTTTATGGTTCATTTATCTTCCTCTCGTGATTCTAAGATAGTTTAGAACTTGATATTTTACATTTTTGAAGTTTTATTTTTGCAGATCTAGAAATTTGCCATTCTCGAATTTTGGTGGTTTTGATCTATCAAACTTCTTATTTTCAAGTTTTGATCGTTCCAGTTTGTTGAGATTTGTGTTATACCCCATTTTGATCTATGGAAGTCCCATTTTGGCTTAGATTGAAGGTTTCATAGAATTTGGAGTTCTGGATGTTCCTTACGCCCACGTTTATTCGTGCCAGCGTAGTATCAAACTCTACGCCCACGTTTATTCGTGCCAGCGTAGTATCAAACTCTATGCCCACGTTTATTTTGTGTCAGTATGAATCTGGATTATACAAGTCAAGACTGTTTTACGCGTAAAACAAAGTCTACCCTGCCTTGGCATAAAATAAGTTTCACGCGTAAACTTTATTTTTACGCGTACTTCCCTTACGCGTACTTCCTTTACGTGTATTTCCTTTACGTGTACTTTCTTTACGCGTATTTACTTTGCGTACTTCTTTACGCGTATTTCCATTACGCGTACTTCCTTTACGCGTACTTCCTTACGCGTACTTCCTTTACGCATACTTCTTTATGTATGCTTTCCTTTGGCGTACTCCCCTTGGCGTATTCCTTTGGCGTACTCCCCTTGGCGTACTCCTTTGACGTACTCCCCTGCCCGGAGGCTCCTTAGCACTAGCGTATCTTACCCCCTTGCCCAGTGCAGTATGGCCCTGGCATCCATTACCCTAGATTCATCTTTATTGGGCGCATGGCACCCCTTATTATCCTTACGTCTTTTTGACATGAACTCGATATAATTATGATATGTTAATATTGTAATGATAATCTGTACATGGCATGATTTTGTGACAACTCATGATAGTGGCCCGTCATGGCGCACTTCTAACAAGTAACAAGTACAAGTAACATGACATGATGGTGACCCGCTGTGGTGCACCCCTGACAAGTAATCCTGACATGAACTCATGAACACCGTTGCGACGGTTATCTTGACCTGCTAAGTAATCTTGACATGATAAGTAACCTAACATGACATGATAATCTTGAATGTTGTTGCGACGGCTATCTTGACTTGCTAAGTAACCCTTGTCTTGACACCGTGGATGGTTGTGCTTGTATAAGCTACAAGTCTTGTCTTGCATCATTAGGACATAAATTTCTGGTTACCACGGTCAGGAATTCATACTGAATCTGACTAGGATAATGACTAGAATCATTAAGTAGTTCATGAAGAGATTACCCAGCTACAGGCAGTCCCGTTATCGGGGCGCTCTAATTGGACTTGTAGCCTGCCGTCGAGTAGGACACATTTCCCATACTGTCATGTGTTGTACCCCCAAGTCACCTAATCCAACTCTCTCAACTGACCGTAACCTGGATTAAGTCTGCAGGGCTTATGTCTGTTGGAATGTCTCGATTGCATCTTGCTAGTAACTAGGCTTGTGATAACAATAGTTAGTTAAAGTATCAAGCCATAATCATTGCTTGGCCGTGATTGATTGGATGGAGTCTAGCCCAGTCTAATCTTGTCCTGATCCTGTACAAGATTGTTACATGACCTGATTGCTTGTGCTTTACTTTATCGATAACTGGTGGAAAACCAAGTACCATTCAGATGAAGGGTTACAACCCGGTCCTTGTTTGGTTTAAGGTTGTAACTTGGTTATCTGAATAGTCCATGGTTATCTTGTCGTATATCATCATCATTTTCCATATCTCCAGTCTTTTATTATATAATTGTGTTTTGTGCTAATTGTTGGTTTTAGTTCTTAAGTGAAGCCTCCCTTGTGGCACTTGCTCTTTCTGGGGTCTGACCCAGCTGGTTTTGTATGGCCAGATTTCGGAGTAGCACCCGAGGATCTTCCAGCCTTCCAGCTAGATGGTGAACACTAGGTGCAACCCTGGCAACGAGTGGGTTTTATTTTGCTCTCCCACTCTATTGTAAATTATTCTTTTGAGGCGTTTAGATGCGAACAAGTGTTAGCTCGTGTTAAATTTATATTTCTGTCTGCCTAAGGGCTGTAACATGGTTGACAAATCCTAGGGTTGATCATGTATGACTTAAACTCTTGCTAGTCTTCGTATTTTGTATGACTAGCTTCATGATCGTCTGAATATGTAATGTATGGGATGGCTTACTTTGTATGTCTGATGATCTACCATCTTGTACAATTACTTGCTTGCTTGAGATTGAGACACTAGGCTTGTTCTTGACCTTAAGAGACTATTGACTTGTAGTTAAACCCTCATGTATCTAGACAGCCATGACCGTATATCGAGGTGGAATTCACTTTAATATGCGTACCTGGCTGTGTCTGTCCCCCGCTCTCCAGTATTTTGGTTCTGGGGCATGACACGGTTTAAGTGGTGGCCCATGCAGTTCTTGTAAATCAAGATATATGAGGGTTTTACGAAATAGATGTCTCAATCAATACTCACCTTTCATCTCTACTCGTGTCTTCTAATCTTTCCGAAATCTTGACCTGATCACATGCTATATCCTTGATCTATCATGGTCCTTCTTATTGTTGCCCATGTTGTTTCTTCAGTGGCATTATTCCTGGTCCTACCAATCAGCAAGGAGCACCTCCAGTGAACCAGCAGCAACCTGGAGACCAAGCCCAGCACTCTGGAGTAGCTTTTCGAGTCATACATTCTGGGAACCCAGAGCCACCAGTTCAGCCAGTCTAGCCTGCAGAACCAGACAATGGAACCGTGGTAGGACTCATCAGGAAATTGCTTGCATCTCAGATCGTCGGGGTGATATCCTGCACCTGACAGTACAAGATGCCATGGCAGGGTTGGTTACCAAAGGAACAACACGGCCAACAGCTTCAAGCGTCTAAACCCTTCCTTCTTTGACGGCAGTGAGATGCTATCGCTGCTGATGCATGGCTTCAGGACATAGAAGTTATCCTGGAGGCAGTTAGGATTCCCGAAGAAGAAGGTGGCCGTTGTGCGCCTGCAGTTATTGGATTTAGCCCGCAGCTGGTGGGCGATGCTAGCAGTTGGATTACCGACGCCTGTCGAATTGGCGGTATTCAGCAATAAGTTCTAAACCAAGTACTTCGACGCAGTAGCTCGGTATGATCTGCAGACGAGATTACCAATCTTAAGCAAATGGGAAGGACGGTCGATGGATATGCGGTCGAGTTTTCTAGACTCAGTCGGTTTGCTCCTACCTTGGTGGCAACCGAGTTGGATCGAGCCCAGCGATGCCAGCAGGGGCTCCACCTGGAGATTATCATATCAGTGGAGCAGTTTGAGCACCAGACTTTTGATGCCGTCTTGCGAGCAGCGAAGAGGCTTGAGTATACTTCACAGGGATTGTAGATAGAACCGGAGGTCGAAGAGGTCTCATGGGCAGATGTCCCAGTCATCAGCACCAGCCCCGGCAGCTAGAGCTTTGACTATTGGAGGTCCTAGGAGGACGACCACAGTTTTGTCGGTTCAGCACTCGACGCCGACGTTTCCTCAGCAGCAGAAGCAGTCTTCCGCAATGGGTTGCTCTCATTGTGGAAAGCCCGATCACGTTGTTTCAGAGTGTCATAGAGCACAGGGATTGCTTGGCTTGTGCGACATCGGACCATAAGATAGGCCATGTCCGAATAGAGCTAGTTCATCGTCATCAAACCTAACCAGTCCATCGGTTAGGGGACCAGCACTAGTACAGGAGCAGTACCAGCCTCCAAGACCATTGCGCCTCAGGCTCAGTAGTATGCCCAAGCTCAGATTCAGAACCGAGAGAGGTTTCCAGTAGCGAGGACCAGCATCAAGAGGGCAAGGTCAGGCTATAGCTCGATCGTGGCAGAATAATTGGCATCAGGTGAGGTGGTGGCAGGTACCATTCTCGTTAACTCTTTTCCAGCTTCAGTATTTGATTCGGGTGCATTGCATTCATTTATGTATGCACGATTCGTGACACGAGTAGGATTGGAGCCCGAGTCATTATCAGTAAGGCTCAATATACTTACTGGTAACGGTCTTGTGGGTGGAGATAGTCTTTTTTGTGTTGGATCGTAGTTAGTGGCAGAGAGTTTTTCGCTAGATTGATAGAATTTCTGATGGCCAACTATGATGTGGTCCTAGGAATAGATTGGTTGAGGGACCAGTATGCTAGAATCGATTGCCATATCGGCAAGATTATTTTTCGTATTCCTGGTGAGCCAGAGTTTTCATTTTTCTGAGGCGGAGTAGAACCTTCTTCCCTAGTGTTGCGGATGGCAGTAGCAGCTGCAGTTCAGTTTCCAGAATAGAAGTTTTCTAACATATTTCCCGAATAACTTCCAGGCATGCCCCCAGAGAGAGAGAGAGAGTTCACCATTGATTTGATTTTCGGATCAGCACCAGTGTCAGAGAGAGTCTATAGGATGGCGCCTTCAGAGTTGGAGATCTTGTACAAGATGATTGAAGAACTTAGAACCAAGGGATTCATTCATGCTAGCGGATCACCTTGGGGAGCCCCGATACTTCTTATAAAAAGAAGGATGGTACGTCAAGATTATGTGTTGATTATTGTACCTTGAACTTTGTAACAATCAAGAACAGATGCCCTCTACCAAGGATAGATGATTTGTTTGATCAGATCAAAGGAGCAGTGGTATTTTCGAAGATTGACTTGCGATCAGGGTACCATTAGATCAGAGTCAGAGAGAAAGACCTCCCGAAGATAGCATTCAGATCTAGATATGGACATTGGGAGTTCCTTGTTATGCCATTTGGAGCGACCAATGCGCCAGCCGTATTCATGGACCTCATGAATCGTATTTTTATGTCTTATTTGGACCAGTTCGTGATAGTGTTTATAGATGACATTCTGGTCTATAGCAAGAATGAGGCAGGACATGAGCAGCATCTTCGTGTAGTTCTTCAGATTCTCAGAGAGCACCTTTACGCGAAGTTCAGTAAGTACGAGTTTTGGCTGGATCGTATCTCGTACTTGGGTCACATCATTACCAGAGGTGGAGTGGAAGTGGACCCCTAGAGATAGTTGCTATAGAGTCATGGCCAGTTCCCAGTACCATCGCAGAAGTTCGGAGTTTCTAGGATTGGCTGGTTTTACCGACGGTTTGTATCAGACTTCACTCAGATTTCAGAACCACTGACGCAGTTGTCCCGTAAGGATATGTAGTTTGCTTGGATAGCAGAGTGTCAGAGTTCATTTGAAAATTGAAGCAAAATTGATGACGGTACCATTCTCACGCTTCCAGATAGGACAAGAGGATTTTCAGTCTATTGATGCTTCCGGTAAGGGATTGGGATGCGTCTTGTTGCAGCATGGTAAGGTAGTAGCTTATGTATCACGTCAGCTTCGTGATCATGAGAGGAATTGTCCAACTCAAGACTTGGAGTTAGCAGCGATAGTTTTCGCGCTTGAGTTGTGGAGGCATTATTTGTATGGAGATCGGGTGGAGATTTCACCGACCACAAGAGTCTTAAGTATGTTTACCCAGAAAGATCTTAACATGCGTCAGAGGAGATGGCTAGAGCTACTTGTGGATTATGACATCAACTTGCAGTATCATCCTGGAAAGGCCAACGTAGTAGCAGATGCATTGAGCAGGAGAGCCAGTTTATTTTCTAACAGCACAGCCAGAGTTGCTAGCAGATCTTCAAAAGATGGGTATTAAGTTGTTCTTCCTTCCAGTGTGGCATTGATGGCCAGCATGCAAGTTCAGTCCAATATAGTTGAGAGGATCAAGTTAACTCAGTCAACGGATTCTAAGCTTCGGCGGCTTAGGACAGAATGTGTAGCAGGACGAAGACCAGAGTTATATATTCATGAAGATGGTACACTCCGACATGGGAGGCATCTTTGTATACCCAGTGGCGATATCAGACATGAGATCATGGCAGAAGCTCACAGTTCTCAGTATTCGATTCACCCCGACGGTACAAGATGTATCATGATATTCGACAGTATTTTTGGTGGAATGGCATAAGAATGAGATAGCCTGATTTGTCTCTCGTTGTTTGGTTGTCAGCAAGTTAAAGCCGAACATCAGAGATCAACTGGACTTCTTCAACCTTTATCAGTCCAGAATGGAAATGGAAGCACATTACCATAGATTTTGTAACTGGATTACCTAGATCCCCAGCTGGGAGAGATGCTATCCGGATTATAGTTGACAGACTCACCAAGGTAGCTCATTTTCTTCCTTTCAGGGTTGGTCAGTCGATGAATCAGCTTACAGAGATGTACCTTAGGCAGATAGTCAGGTTGCATGGAGTACTAGTCAGTATTGTATCCGACAGAGATTCAAGATTCATATCGCACTTTTGGCGGAGTCTTCAAAAAGTTTGGGACTCGACTCAAGTTCAGTTCAGCTTTTCATCCGTAGAAAGATGGTCAGTCAGAATACAATCCAGACTCTTAAAGATATGTTGCGGTCATGTACACTCGACTTCGGTGGTTCGTGGAAGATCACCTGCATCTCGTGGAGTTCTTCTATAACAACTGTTTTCAGGCCAGTATCCAGATTGCCCCTTTGAAGCCTTGTACGGCAGGAAGTACAGATCTCCTTTAGCTTGGGATGATCGGTGAGAGGCAAATGCTTGGACCAGAGATGGTGACGCGGACTATTGAGGTGGTCAGACAAGTCAGAGATCATCTTCGAGTTGCCCAGATCGCCAACGTCATTGGACCGATTCCTATCGACGTCCCTTGAATTTTCTATCGACGACCATGTATTCCTTAGGATCTCGCCTACCCGTGGCATCATTCGTTTCAGCGTATGGGAAAAGCTTAGTCCTAGGTACATAGGGTCGTTCGACATTTAGAGCGGGTAAGTGATGTGTCATATCGTCTCGCTCTTCCGTCGTCGTTACGTGAGGTACATGATGTCTTCCATGTATCCCAATTGTGATGGTATATCCCGGATACGAGTCATGTCCTTGATCATTCGAAATTGGTTGTTGGTACCAACTTTCGTACGAGGAGAGACCGTATCCATATTGGACTGAAGAGAGAAGATACTCAAGAACAAGACTATCAAGTTAGTCCGTGTTACTTGGGGTCATCACTCTTTGGGTGAGTCAACATGGGAGCGTGAGGATGATATCTGATCACGATATCCGGACCTGCTTAACTTGTAAGGTATAATGTCTTCTTATGCCTTCAACTTCATTGCTTGCATGAATGATTGCTTGATTGATTGCTTAGTTATAACTTGCCTGTGATTAGTATAGCTTGCTCGACATCTCTAGTCTCTTGATTAAATTCGAGGACGGAATTCTTTTAAGGTGGGTAGAGTTGTCACCTCTTTTTTTATACTATTTTTAGTATACGTGTACGGAATTTTGACCCATAATCAGACTTGTCTAGCTTAATCTTGCATGACTTGGTTTATTTTGGTTTATTTTGGACCTGGGTTCGGCTTGGGTTGGTTTGTTTTGGTTTAGGGTGTTCATCATGAACCCAACCCCCAACTACCACCATCTCCATTTAAAGCCCAACTACTTTCTCTCTCTTCACTTATTCTCATTTACTCTTCTTCTTCTCCATTAACCTCTCCTCTAACCTAAGAAAACCCATAGGCAAGTGCACCTTGCTTCCACATAAGAACCCATTTTTATGATTCATTTATCTTCCTCTCGTCATTCTAAGATAGTTTAAACTTGACATTTTGTATTTTTAAAGTTTTATTTTTGTAGATCTAGAAATTTGCATTCTCGGATTTTGGTGGTTTTGATCTACCAAACTTTCTTATTTTCAAGTTTTGATCGTTCCAGGTTGTTGAGATTTGTGTTATACCCTATTTTGATCTATAGAAGTCCCATTTTGGCTTAGATTGAAGGTTTTATGGAATTTGGAGTTCTAGAGGTTCCTTACGCCCACGTTTATTCGTGCCAGTATAGTATCAACCTCTACGCCCACGTTTATTCATGCCAGCGTAGTATCAAACTCTATGCCCATGTTTATTTGTGTCAGCATGAATCTGGATTACGCAAGTCAAGACTGCTTTACGTGTAAAACAAAGTCTACCCTGCCTTGGCGTAAAACAAGTTTCACGCATAAACTTTATTCCTTTACGAGTACTTCCGTTACGCATACTTCCTTTATGTATTTCCTTTACACGTACTTTCTTTATGCATATTTCCTTTACGCGTACTTCCTTTACGCATATTTCCTTTATGCGTACTTCCTTTACGCGTACTTCCTTACGTGTACTTCCTTTACGTGTACTTCCTTTATGCATGCTTTCTTTTGGCGTACTCCCCTTGGCATATTCTTTGGCGTACTCCCCTTGGCGTACTCCCCTTTCCGGAGGCTTCTTAGCACTAGCATATCTTACCCCCTTGTCCGGTGCAGTATGGCCCTGGCATCCATTGCCCTAGATTTACCTTTATTGGGCCATGGCACCCTTATTATATCCTTACACCTTTTTGAAATATGAACTCGATATAATCATGATATGTTAATATTGTAATGATAATCTGTACACGGCATGATTTTGTGACAACTCATGATAGTGGCCCGTCATGGCGCACTTCTAACAAGTACAAGTACAAGTAACATGACATGATGGTGACCCGCTGTGGTGCACCCCTGACAAGTAATCCTGACATGAACTCATGAACACCGTTGCGACGGTTATCTTGACCTGCTAAGTAATCTTGACAAGAAAAGTAACCTAACATGACATAATAATCTTGAATGTTGTTGCGACGGCTATCTTGACTTGCTAAGTAACCCTTGTCTTGATACCATGGATGGTTGTGCTTGTATAAGCTACATGTCTTGTCTTGTATCATGTCTAGGACATAAATTCCTGGTTACCACGGTCAGGGATTCATATTGAATCTGACTAGGATAATGACTAGATTGATTAAGTAGTTCATGAAGAGATTTCTCAGCTACAGGCAGTCTCGTTATCTGGGCGCTCTAATTGGACTTGTAGCCTGCCGTCGAGTAGGGCACATTTCCAGCACACTGTCATGTGTTGTACCCCCAAGTCACCTAATCCAACTCTCTCAACTTGTGACCGGATAACCTGGATTAAGTCTGCAGGGCTTGTAGATGTTGGAACGTCTCGATTGCATCTTGCTAGTAACTAGGCTTATGATAACCCTAGTTAGTTAAAGTATTAAGCCGTACTCATTGCTTGGTCGTGATTGATTGGATGGAGTCCAGTCCAGTCTAGTCTTGTCATGATCCTGTACAAGATTGTTACATGACCTGATTGCTTGTGCTTTACTTTATTGATAAATGGTGAAAAACTAAGTACCGTTCAGATGAAGGATTACAACCCCGGTCCCTGTTTGGTTTAAGGGTTATAACATGGTTATCTGAATAGTCCCATAGTTATCTTATCGTACATCATCATGATTTTCCATATCTTCAGTCTTTTATTATATAATTGTGTTTTATGCTAATTATTGGTTTTAGTTCTTAAGTGAAGCCTCCCTTGTGGCACTTGCTCTTTCTGGGGTCTGACCCAGCTGGTTTTGTATGGCCAGATTTCGGAGTAGCACCCGAGGATCTTCCAGCCTTCCTGCCAGATGGTGAGCACTAGGCACAATCCTAGCAACGAGTAGGTTTTATTTTGCTCTTCCACTCTATTGTAAATTATTCTTTTGAGGCGTTTAGTCGTCGAGCATGTGTTAGCTCGTGTTAAATTTTCATTCATGTTTGCCTAATGGCTGTAACATGGTTGACAAATCCTAGGGTTGATCATGTATGACTTAAACTCTTGCTAGCCTTCGTATTTTGTATGACTAGCTTCATGATCATCTGAATATGTAATGTATGGGATGCCTTACTTTGTATGTCTGATGATCTACCATCTTGTTATATTTACTTGCTTGCTTGAGATTGAGACACTAGGCTTGTTCTTGACCTTAAGAGACTATTGACTTGTAGTTAAACCCTCATGTATTTAGACAGTCGTGACAGTATAACGAGGTGGAATTCACTTTAATATACCTAGTTGGCTGTGTCTGTCCCCCACTCTCCAGTATTCTGGTTCTGGGGCGTGACAATAGGGCACGAGACGTGGGTACATCCAGCCTATGTCGTAGTGCCAGCGGTAGAATGATGTCCTAGGTCACAACATCTAACACAGTTAAATGTACCTGTACAGGATATACTCTTCAATCGGAGATCAACACAGAAGGTACAACTCAATCACAATTCTAAGGTAAAAATAGCACGATAAGATAGATAAAAAAATCCCAAATGAAGATACAAACAGAAAGAAAATAAGTCCAAGTGTCTAAACAACACCAAAATCTCAACATCCACATAATACATCAAAGACAACACAAATAAAATAAGATAAGTAGCCTAGCAGTCTAGCCTAGGCAATGGGGTAGTATCCTCACCTACTGCTGGATCCTTCTGAAGGTCCAAGTCGCAAGTGTTGTCTAAACCTGCTCCGTACTAAGTTGGGCAGAACTCTTCCTCATCCTTTGTAATATTTTCAACAGGTCCAGTCAGGACAGGAGCGAATACATAACTCTCATACAGTTCATATCATGGCAGGAAATATAAAACAAGCAATAGAATAATATACATGAAGTGCTGTAAGAGATGTACATGATAGTAAAACAGATAAACCTGAGAACAGAAGAGTTTTATAAGAAAATAAGAACTGTAAGTAATATAAGTGATTTAGAGCACAAGATGGTTATGTAGTCGGCTTGGGTTGCACATGCCTAAGTTAACTGAGTTGCACATGAATAAGTAACAAAGTTGCACATGATGGAAAAAGATCACATAACTATTTATACTCACCCATAACCCCCAATCAATACACAAGGATCCAGTCAAGTTACGTTACGTACATGATTTGTTATTTATACACGAGGCACATGTGAGAACATGGCGTACATGCGAGCACATAAAAGTACATGAGAGCACATGAACGTACATGATTGCACATGAGAGTACATGAATAACATGAATGCATGGAGCACAGGATGTACATGAAACACATGACATGAAGCACCCGATGCACCCGTTAAGAGGGATAACATCTCATGAAAAGATCCATATAGTACCAATCCGTGATAACAATGTGTCAGCATCAAGTAATGTAGTCTAGAGCAAGAATATAGTCCTATCAAGTATAAAACGATCAGAAATGTACTCGCCTGATATCCTGAGTGGCTGATGAGAACAGATGCCCGAACCGGAGTAATTGAGTCCTATTAGAGCGACATAGGTTACAATGTGTTCAAAATATCGTAAAAGAAGCTTACAATGCATTCTACATGATTCTATGCCATTCTAGGTCAAAGTCAACTCTGGTCAACAATCTAGTCAAGCTAGGTCAAACTGTCTAGGGTTTAGTCAAACTTTAGTCTACAAGATCAAATAGGTCTAGTGAGTCAATTCTAAGGTTTAACTCAACACTACCTCAAGCAAGCTAAGATACCAAGATACAATATATATATATAGATATCTCATATATATACAATACCCCTATATGCACTATATATATATATATATATATATATATATATATATATATTTTTATATATATATATATATATATATATATATATATATATATATATATATATATATATATATATATATATATATATATATATATATATATATATATATAAAATATATATATATATATATATATATAGTGCATATAGGGAAAATATATATATATATATATATATATATATATATATATATATATATATATATATATATATATATATATTAAAATATATATATATATATATATATATATATATATATATATATATATATTTTTAATATATATATATATATATTATATATATATATTATATATTTTTAATATATATATATATATTAGTATATATATTTATATATATATAGATATATATATATATATTTTTTATATATTTTTTTTTATATATATATATATATATATTTTATATATATATAGATATAATATATATATATATATATATATATATATATATATATAATATTATAATATATATATATATATATATATATATATAAAATATATATATATATATATATATAAAAGATATATATATATATTTTATATATATATATATATATATATAATATATATATATATATATATTTTTTGCATATATGGATATAGTGAGGATATATATAATATATATATATATATATATATATATATATATATATATATATATATATATATATATCCTCACTATATCCATATATGTAAATATAACATACTTATAGACCCATATATATATATATATATATATATATATATATATATATATATATATATATATATATATATATATATATATATATATATATATATATATATATATATATATGAAGAACAAATAGGCAACTCTAGAGGGGGGTGAATAGAGTTTATGACAATAATGTCCTATTATAAATTAAACTCTTTCACCAACAGTAAATAATCAGAGTAAATGCGTAAATAGTAAAGAGCTAGAAAGCATACGCAAATACAGCCGATTTTAACCTGGTTTCCCTCGTGGAGGACTAGTCCAGGCCTGAGAACTCTAGCTCAGGATTAAATCCACTATTTGTGAAATAGTAGTTACACCCCGTGCCTTTTCTTCAAAAGAGCACGTCAACTTCTTACAGAGATCGCAGTGGCGATGCTTGGAATTTTCCAAGCGACTTTTTGAACTCTTGCACAAACTCCTAACTAAAAAGTACTGAGCACTTTGAGGCTTAGGGAGCTTGTGGCTAGTAGATGAGAAGGGTATGGCTTGTATAAGGCTTTAGAGAGAAGAGAAGAGAAGATTGTATGAATAAAAATAAGAGAATTCATGGCCTATTTATAGGATACCATATAGGCAGAATTCAGCCAGAATTATGGTTGGAATATTCAAAAATTTGGCCGTTGGACAACTTACATCCAGCCAACCCTAAAAATTAGGGTTCTAGATTTTAGGAGGCAGAGTTCGGCCCAAACTCTGTGTTCGGCCCGAACTCTGTCTCTAGCGCACGGAATAGGTCCAATGGGCCAATGGGCTATTTGGATGTTTGGTGGGGCTTTTGGTTTGTGGTATAGGTATAGTCTAAGTCTCAAAATGCTTAGCACAGCTCAGTTTACATAAGCTAGACTCAAATAAAAATATTAAATACAGACTCAAACTATGAAGCATTGCAGGTGCGAGCTGTCGTCTGGCTTGTACTGAATTCAGTCTTCATGTGTCGTATTGAAATATTACAAGTATCATGTTGTCAATTGTATCAATATTTGGTTGACTGTGATTTTGTGTCAATAATCGCCCCCATATTGATAATTGACAAAATGATATTTGTATATTCAATATTCATACATGGACACATTAAAAAGTAGTAGCGTAGCTCCCCCGTAATAAGTGCAGAGCTAGCAATAGCTCCCCCGTAAACATTGCTTTGAACCTGTTGTCCTGATAAAAATATTCTTTTCCCAAAGCACATATACACAAAGCCAGAAAAATGATATGATGATGTAATATGAATATAGCAAAATATTTCTCTCCTTTTTGGCATTTATCAAACAACCATAAATAATGATTGGCAAGCACACCAAAAATAATAATGATAAACTGCATAAACTGATAAACGGCATAATAAAATGTCTCCAATAGTCACATAATAAGTTCCAATACAACCAAAGTGCAGAAATAAAAATAACTACATCAACTAAAAATGCATAAAAGCATAAACTACGATCCTCAACAGCAGCAAATAGAAATCCACATCCATCATCGAGCTCGTGAAGGCCCAGTATCGTCGGATGGATCAGTGAAGGAACGACGTGGGTCCACGAAAGCCGTATCCGGATCCAGGTAGCGGATAACCCAAGGGTCATCGATACGGTATCCATCGCGAGCAGGGTCCCGCTCCATGGGAATAGGCATAGAAGGATGCCAGGACATAGAGTACCGAATATCGTGCAGTGAGTTGCTAATGGCACTCATCTGCAGGGTAGTCCGATAGTCGAGCTGAGTCCAGCGATCATCCTCTAAAGTGAATCGATCGCGGAGCATAGTCTGGAGTGACTCAAGAGTAGCAGGAGGAGGAGGAGGATCCCGTCCAAGAGGAAGGGCGTCGGGCTCATCGTCAGAGTGCTCGGACACAACAGGTGAGCCAACTGCTGCCTGAAGCCGGCGTGCCTTAGAGAGGAAGGCAGGGGCAGGTAGGAACTGGCACTCATCAAGAGGTACACGAAAAGCACGAAAGAGTATAGGAAGATAAAGAGCATAAACCAAGGATCTTGGTTTCTTCCTAGCATTAATCATCCAGTCCATCATGGTACATGGAAGATTAAAAGGAACATAAAAATGGAAGTGATACAAAGCAGAGATTTCAAAGTATGTAACCTTATCGGTCGATCCTGCTTTAGGTAGAATAGTGTTAAAGACGATCCGATGAAGTTCATAAAAGTAAGTATTGAGAAACTCGACGAGAAGCTTGCGAGGATGTGTGTTAGGGGTACACAAGTCGTCCTTAAAGCTTTCTACGGATGACCCATCGGAAAATTGAAACTTTCGAGCTTCAACAAGTTTTTCCCATGAGTTTGGCTCCGGGAGTTCAAGGTGTTCGGCCAAGTCGAAATCATCAAAAGAAATATCAATGTCCGTAACCCGTGAAAAAATATGTGTATCATTGTGAGTAAGGTTGCAGTAAAACATTTCTATGGCATTGAGATATATAACCGAATTGGTAGTGACAAAGATCATGAAAAAGTGAATCATATTGTGAAAAGATAGTAAAATTTATAGGGTGACCCGCATACACCGGACGTGATCGAAAATCACTAAGCCACTCATTGGAAGCATCAAGTGATACAAATATCCGATCATCGTACGTGTTGGGGTCGAGTAGACGAGGTGGGTTGAACAACAGGTGAATGGGTTGTTGATTGGGTGGTTCAACACGAGGAGGAGCATTCGAAGAGGATGCACCCTCGGTTCGAATTCTCTTCCCCCTATTGAACAACTTGGGAGCCATAAAATAATAGAAAAAATTGAGGAAATTTAGATGGAGAGAAATGTGAAAATATACCTCAATTTGATGATGAAAGATGAAGGAGAATGGTGAGAGAATCCTTCTCCTTGAGTTTTGAGAAGAAATATGCTCTAGGAAGGAAGAACTAGGGTTAGGGCTTGGAGAAAAATAGTTTGGAGAAGTTTAGAAGGTGGCAATAGAGGAGAGAGAAGAAGGGAACCCGGTTTTTAGTGTAGGGGTTCGAATGGTCGGAGCAAATGTGGACCATTGGATCACAATCTGATCAGCGGCTGAGGCTGCTTTCGGTTCTGGAACAGCCAGACCGAATTCGGCCCGAACTCTGGGTAAGGCAGAGTTCGGCCCGAATTCTGGTTTCTGCAACCAGAATAGAAATCAGGCTAAAAACAAGTTTTATCAAGTAAGAGAGGCTAAAAATATGATAATAAGTAGATGCAAATATAAAATGAGAAAACCAAGTAGCAAATAGCAAAAAATTTAACGCTGAATCAAAATGAAGTTTGAAAGTTTGAATTTTAGCATGTGATAAATAAAAGTAGACCATGTAATAAACAAGGAAATATGCCACAATTCAATATTTTGAAGCTGCCATGGGGTAGCTGCAGGGGTCGGATCCCAGCTAGCGGTAGTCCTGAGGACTAGTGCACCGTGTCGCTTAGGCTTTTACGCCTTGTTGTCAGAAGAACCCTTTCGGCTTGTACCCATAGCAAGTTCATCATAAAGAATCAAGACATAATCGATATTTATGCAGGTTACTTTAATGAATAACAACTTCATCCAAAATTTCTAGTTCACGACAAAGAAAGTTAAAACGCTCTTCGGATAGTGGTTTGCTAAAGAAATCTGCTAGCTGATGATCGGTGTCAATAAATTCTAAGTTAATAGTGCCATTTTGCTGATGATCACGCAAAAAGTGGTGACGTATTTCAATGTGCTTCGTGCGTGAGTGACATATGGGGTTCTTAGTGAGATTTATAGCACTAGTGTTGTCACAAAATATAGAAATGTGCATAAAAGATAAGTTATAGTCTTCAAGGGTTTGCTTCATCCACAGAATTTGTGCACAACAACGACCAGCTACAATATATTCAGCTTCTGTTGTGGATAGTGCGACAGAATTCTACTTCTTGCTAAACCAAGAGACTAGAGCATTTCCTAATAAATGACACGTGCCGCTCGTACTTTTACGGTCGACCTTGCATCCGGCAAAATCAGCATCAGAGTAACCAATGAGGTCAAATGATGTTGACTTGGGATACCATAGGCCCACTGTAACCGTACCCTTAAGGTATCGAAAGATAGGCTTAACAGTAGTCATATGTGATTCCTTAGGTTTAGCTTGATATCTAGCACACAGGCAACGCTAAACATAATATCAGGGCGACTAGCAGTTAAATAAAGTAGACTGCCTATCATACCTCGATATTTACGTTGATCCACAGGTTTGCCGCTTTCATCTGGTTCTAGTTTAGTTATAGTAGCCATTGGAGTGCTGATTGGTTTGGCGTTGTCAAGGTCAAATTTCTTCAGCATGTCCTTTGTATACTTTGACTGACAGATAAAAGTTCTATTTGATGTTTGTTTGACTTGCAGTCCAAGAAAGTAATTGAGCTCCCCCATCATGCTCATCTCAAACTCGGTCTGCATACACTTGGCAAAATCTTGACAGAGGGTTTCATCAGTAGAACCAAATATAATATCATCCACGTAAATTTGCACTAAGAGAATAGTGTCTTTAAAAGATTTTATGAAAAGTGTAGTATCAATTTTCCCTTTTGAAAAACCTTTTTCAAGCAAGAAATTGCTTAGCCGTTCATACCAAGCTCTAAGGGCTAGTTTGAGGCCATATAGCGCTTTCTTGAGCTTGAAAACATGATCGAGAAATTTATGATTTTCAAAACCAGGGGGTTGTTTTACAAAAACTTCCTCCTTAATAAATTCATTCAAGAAAACACTTTTAACATCCATTTGAAACAATTTGAAATTTTGAAAGTTAGCAAATGCGTAAAGCATCTGAATAGATTCCAATCTCGCAACAGGAGCATACGTCTCATCGTAGTCGATACCTTCCTCTTGGTTGTATCCTTGAGCTACTAGACGAGCTTTGTTGCATGTAACTGAACCATCTTCATTTACTTTATTTCAAAAAACCCTATTTAGTACCAATGATCGAGTGATTTACCGGCCTAGGAACAAGTTCCCAAACTTGGCTCCTCTCGAATTGGTTGAGTTCTTCTTGCATGGCAGAAATCCAAAATTCATTATTAAAAGCTTCTACAATGTTTTACGGCTCAATTTGTGAAATGAAGGCAATATTAGCAATGGAGTCTCTTAATGATGATCTAGTACTTACTCCGCGTGAAACCTCACCTATAACCAAATTTTTTGGATGTGACGGCTTGAAAGAAAATTTCTTTGGTAAGCCCTCCAGAGAGTTGGTTTCAATGGTGGTATTCATTAGAGTAGAAGTTGATGGCTCAACATCATCATCAAGAGTAGCTGTTGTACTGTTATCCTCTTCGAAAGTCACATTTGTAGACTCTTCCATAATTAATGAGCGTTTGTTGAACACTCTATATCCCTTGCTCTTGGCCGCATAACCAAGGAATATACCATCGTCAGATTTGGCATCAAATTTGCCTAAGTTGTCTTTGGTGTTAAGGATAAAACATCGACAACCAAAAACTCGAAAATATGAAACGTTTGGAGTTCTTCCAAACTAAAGCTCATAGGGTGTTTCTTCGTAATAGGACGAATAAGCACCCTATATGGCACGTTGTACTGACAGCTTCAGCCCAAAAATATTTTGGAAGAGAGAATTTATTTAACATGACTCTAGCCATATCGCCAAGAGTTTTATTCTTCCGCTCCATAACACCATTTTGTTGAGGAGTTCTTGGACAAGAAAACTCATGATTAAAACCATTTAAATCACAAAACTTTTCAAAATTACTATTTTCTAATTCGCCTTCATGATCACTTCGAATTCGAGTAATTATGTAGCCTTTTTCGTTTTGAACCTTTTTAGCAAATATTTTGAAAATTGAAATGGCATCACTTTTATTTGTAAGAAAGAAAACCCAAGTAAATCTAGAAAAATCATCAACTATAACAAAAGCGTAAAGTTTTCCACCAAGACTGGCTACTCTACTAGGGTCAAATAAATCTATATGAAGTAATTGCAAGGGTCTAGTAGTACTTACAGAGTTTATAGAATGAAATAAGGACTTGATTGCCTTATTCAATTCACATTCGGCACATACCGTGTCCTTTTTGAATGTGATATCGGGCAAGCCTCTAACTAGCTTCTTGGTTGATAGCTTGGATATAGTATCCATATTGGCATGACCAAGACGCTGGTGCCATAGTAATCTTTCATCCTTGTGAGCATAGAGACATCTTCCTGCACTGTTAGTATCTCTAGATAGATAGAAAATATAAATGTTATCCTTCCTTATCCCTTCAAAAGCAATGTCTCCTGTTGACCTATCATAAATGTAGCATTTATTTTGTCCAAAGTTAATATCATATCCATGATCAGTAAGATGACTTATGCTGAGCAGATTATGCTTTAACTCGGTCACTAGGCAGACATCCTTTATTACAGGAGAAGGAGGATGACCTATAGTAC